>RXPK01000828.1:0-108068 GCA_004143645.1 Protaetia brevitarsis | reverse complement strand
CCAATAAAACATCACACAGTGTTTCGTTCCTTTTGTTTAAGGCCTTTCTCAGTTTGATACCAATGCCACCTCCGATTCCTCATTGCAATCTTGTGCACGAGGCAGGAGTGCGATAGTTGACCAAAATTGGTACATTGAATAAGGTTTTGATATGTTGGCACCCCACTTATTATTTTGAGCCAATTTTGTTGTTTAGTGACAGCCATTTTGAAGATTAATTGTCGCATTTAACAGGTGCTTCTGAAATCCTTATTATATTTTGAGGAGTTTTAGTTAATTTTGAATTAAGGTTTAAGTTTTTAAAATGTATTGTGCCGTTTTCAAAAGTTAAATTAGCTTTCGTTAATCATCAATAACATCTGTATTATCTGTATATACCAAACTCTTAAGTATTAATATATTTCTTCTATGTATTTTAATTAAGTTTGAACCCCACAAAAAAATCACAAAAATACAAAAAACTGTTCGAAATACTTAAGCAACATATTCTTATGTACGCGCCACCTTAGCATAATTTTGCCAAATCTGGCGCACAAAATGCCTAACGTTTGAGCCAAGCCAAAAAAAAGATCAATAAATAATCTTTGATTAATGCTATTGTTATCTTTGATTGACGTGGAACCACAATACCGTTGTGCCATTGAACATGACAAACACAAGGGTGAATCTTAACAGACTAACAATGAGTGACAATATTCATTTGCTTTGATTTTCTCTGATGAAAAATTAGCTTTAATTCTAATATCATTTCACCTGGAAATACTGTACTACCCATTGTATCCTGTCCAACCGTCGCCACTTTAGCTAAGGCATCCGTCCTCTCATTAGAAAAAAATGCCACCATGGCCATTACCCAAAACAATTTAAGATCCCTCTACTATATTTTCAGCTCTGCACAAATTTCCCAAATATCCAACACCAGCGGGTGCACCATTGAAAACCATTTCCTTGTAAGATACTTAAGAAATCAGACATTATCGAAATTTTTGTTGTTTCTAGATATTTGACGTACTTAAGTACTTCGAATGTTGCTTTGGTTTCGGCAGAGACGATTTTTCAGTCCGCATCCAAGCGAAAGGACCCACTTAACCCATAACCACAATCGTTTGAACTTCTGGATGCATCTGACCATCGAGAATTTCTGCAACTAAAGATTGTTTGCTTTGGCCAGAATAATCGATTAACACCTTTAGTGCTTCGAATTACTGATAAACATCCATTTGCGGAAATTCTGGATAGATGAAAGTTCGAAGGATATCTATAACAAGCAGTCAACAAGACAGGATTTTTTCTTTCCGACAAACTCAATTGCTAATTCTAGAACCGAAAGCTTAGGGGTACCACTGATACCAATCTTCTATTTTATACAGTTTGCAGTTTTCGAGGTTCAAATTATCAACACGAGCGATATATTTAACAAAAACTATATATTTGTATACTTAAACAACTTATCTATAAAACAAAATAACACAAAATTCCCTTAATACTAGTTACTTATATTCACTATTTATTTCTACTGTTTGCTGTTCGCACAAACCGACTTGTTCCCGTTTGCGCGCTTATATTTATATTTGGTGCGTTTGGTTCTGGAGCAATCTATATTTTCCGAGATCTTTCGAGTGAATTCGCACCCAGAAATTTCGATTGCGTATCTACGCAGCATGCAACTCTCTATGAGCAGTGTCATTATCTACGTGATCTTTACTCTAAAAAGGTGGCGCCATCTGCTAGCGCTGTAGGAAATTTATAGCATATACTTTCCTGCAAGATATTCCCGGCGAATTTGCAGAGTAAGGTTGAAAAAAGGAATGAATTCTTCGCGAGCAAAATGGTAGCGATTCCTCTAAATCATCATTATTGTGTAACCACAACGCTACGACCTGAGTTGGCAGCGAGGACAGATACCATCTGTATCAAATTAAATGCGAATCCATTACTTCCATCTATTACTATTCCAATACTTCCACTAACCACCTACCGGTAATTGCCGTATCATGTTCATGTATTTAAAGTAACACTGCAGACTGTTGATTTTATTTCAATAAATACCAGGGTGCCGATTAAAATATAACCGGATTCGCATTTAATTTAATAAAGTTGGCACTTAAGATAGCTGATTGATCCGTAAGTTAAGTTGACAGAAGAGGCACGTAACGTGTGTAATAAATAAAATAAAAGCTACTATTACTAGTAACATTTCATTGTATTATTACCATCAGAGAAGTTACACTAAGAAAGCAACAGTGAAATCTGGTAATAGGTGTATTCTCTGAACATCTCTAATTGATGTTCTCTAGCTAACGGCAATTGTGATGAGTGCTTAAAACGCCGATAAACCAATTCCAAAACCAAAAATGATTACTAGTTAGGTAATTGGCCATCACTTATTCTATAATCAAATTACATATAATTTAATGCTTAATGTCTTTTAATTAAAATTTTATCGAATTATAATAAAAGGAGAGCTAAACTATTGTTTACAGATTATATCAATTTAGCTGTCATGGTATACTGCAGCACCTTCTAACTCAAGACAAGATATTTGTGAATGATCTTGCCCATCAAACAATTCTAATCGCATTTTCCAATAATGATCACCCAGATTAAAAATATTTTGCTTATCAGCTTCTAGGGCACAATTCTTGCCAATGTAAATACCCTAAAAGATATTAGTTTGCATATCTTACACATAAAAATCTAAACCGAATACTTTACGGAATGGGCATTGCCACTTTGGTCGGACACAACGCGAAAATGACGACCAAGCTTCTTTGGATGACGCCTGCATAATACGACAATATGACTTCGTTCTAAATCTGCCGAAAACGGAGCATGTATCCGGGGCTTCTTTAGACGCACACCGCGTTAAAGTCCAAAGACTCTGCAAACATTTCGTGACGATTCTTAGGATTATTCTGTTTTATATATTACCTCTATTGGACGATCCCCATAAGTTTTCGCTACGATCATCGTGAAGTGGAACATAAATGTTCCATCTTTGGCATAGAAAGTTGTTATATTATGATACCACGATGTTAAGTTATTATAACCAGAACATTTTCCCGAGAATTTATCTACGTGGTATGTAAGCTATAGTAATTTACATCATTATATTATTATACATTATATATACATAAACAATGATTTAATTAACATACCTTGCCATTATGCACAGGCATTAGCACCAGCAAGAAAAGCAATATGCTGCGATGAGTAAAATATTTTTTGTGACTCATACTCCCGACGAATAATAAGATCGAAGAGAACATTTGCCAAACTTTGCAGAGAGCAGCTTCCCTGATACCTATCAGAGATGCGTAATTACGAATATCATTAGTGATAAATAAACGCTAATGGTTTTGGCATAATTTGGTAGAAAAAACATCATTAACAAAAAATTACAGGCTGTATAGCATAGAAAACTTAAATTATCAAATTTCTGGTAGCATTGAGTGTTTTTATTGTTCCCAAACAACAAAAATGCATGGTCCAGTTAATTTTTTTTTTAAATACGAGACATACTTGCTCAACTTAAAATTAGCATTAAAAAAATGCTAGTTTTCTATTGTTGATTCTACTTTTGAAAATATTTATACAATTTTTGACATTTGTTGTTTTAATAGTAGATTTATTTTTTGAAGCTATTTCCTTACGGTTTGAATAACCTAAAACTAACTGCAAATAGGCAATGAGAAACGTAATCTTCTCTTTCTAGTGCATTATAGAAAATAAGAATCGTGTGGAACAAATAAAGTGGATGAACAAACACGTCTTGTCATATAAAAGCTATACATGAGCATATAAAACGCCAATTGTGTCTTTCCTTCCCTCAAGATGCACCACAATTTCAGTGTTCTTGCTGTCAATTCACCTGATATACGGCAAAAATCACCTCATTTACGAGTAGTTACGTACATACATCGTTATGTGTATGAGCACACACTTCTGCATAGTTAATATGCATTCTGCTGTAAAATCTTAATACTTATATAAATTTTGTATTTACTACGTTGGATCTTTCTAATGCTATTCACCTAAGGGGTGAACCTTTCTCTTCGTATTTGAGACATTTGTAGCATTATCTATTTAGTCGCATATTTCTTACAACAAAAGGTGGCAGAATTCTAATTTCGCTATGTACAATTGTAGATAACGCTAACTTAATCTGTACTTATTTCATACCCTTACTAAGTTTACGTCTTTATAAACAGTTGCGTTGACATATTGGTTATATGGTTTATTTATCAGGTACCACTACGTCGTCAACAGTTGGGAACATATTGTCAGTCAGCAGTAAAAATGAAATTAAAGCAATATCCCTGATACATTGCAAGCAATTGTCACATTTACACATTAACTCCGGCACCTCCACCATTTTTCTCAACACGTTCTAAAAGTAGCCAAAGTTCACTCCAAAATACGCCCGTTTCCAATAACGTTTCTCGAAGAGTGACGTAACAGATGTCAATATAGTGGAAAGTAGCATATGCATCTAGCAGAAAATTATTCAACTGTTCCACAATAGTTATGTGCTTCCCGTGAATGTAACCATTGTTAAAATTTCGGTGTTTGCGTCAATTAAATTAACCTATTAGAGCCAACTAATACCAATACCATATAGTATACATAAATAGCATATGGTATCATACATTTTACATAAATAAAAAAAAATACAAAAAAAAAATCCTGGGCGCTAATAGGTTAAACAACCTAAGTGTATCCGTGGCGACATAGATCTCGTCTTATGACCTCGGTCTGAAAGTTTTTGGGAACGCGTCCTTGCTTAAAAATATCTTCTATAGCATTTCTAACTTCTATAGCGCCCTTCGCCTTCAATGGTCGGGTCCAAAGGTATTTTGAAAAGGTATCGATTACGGTCAAGATATACTTATATCCTCGATTGATACTAGCATAACTTTTGAAATCGGCCAGATCTGCTTGCCAAAGGTCATCCAGTCCTTTTATCACAACATGCCGTCTTCTAAAGTTCCGTCTTGCTGGTTTATGCAATTCATGAACGATACTTTCTTTAATTTCACTCATAATCTTTACGTTGTCAAAAAACGCTTTTCTAAAGCATCTACCCTGTTCTGTAGCCCTTTTAAGAATGCCTTCAACTGTTGCTCGCTACTGCGACAACTGTGTTCAACCGCATCCAATTTAAGTTGTATACGATTTTCAAGTGTAATTATTTTATTGAGTTCTTCGTCATGTTGTTCCATGAATGTCTTCATACGGTGTACTGTTTTCTGTATACGAGTAATATCACGACTATGTGTAGTCTGTTCTTTCTGTAACTTGTCTACCAGAATGGTTAGGTTTGCTATGTCACTTACGTGTTGTACACTTATTGGAGTTGATCCGACGTTTTTTATTATTAAGGTATCAACATAAGCTTTAGTAGCACAATCCTGATTATCAGTAGGGGGATGAACATTACACAGACGTTTATTTTCGAAGTTATAGTTACCCTCTGCGGTCAGCGGAATAATACTGCCCAAGGAATGGAGCTGATGAGAATCGCCCATGATACTGCCGATACGTCGTCCAAATTTGTCGACACTGGTTTGATGCGTACTCCCAACAGTCAAATGCCGTCCGAATTTATCAATATTTGCCATGGTTCAGTGAATGACACCAACTTCTTTCAATTCTTCTATAATCGACGTAATTTCGTTACGGTGGCCTGTGTGCCCCGCCTGTTCTGACGCAATTAATAACTTCAATCGATCAGCCAGCTCATTTATATCATCCCAATAAACAAATTGATACGGTAGTTTCTCCACTTGCACATATCGACCTAGTTGTTGGCCTGTACCACCAATGCTACTTACAGTGGCAGCACGTGGACGTATACGACTCAAAGGACTTGCAACTCGTGGCGCGATTAAGGGTTTAATGATATTAATATATTTATACCCCTTATTACCTTTAACTCTTTTTTTTGCGTCAAAGTCGAGATGATGGACGTTAGTACGTTTTAAAATATCATGGTAATTTTCTTTATCTATTTTATTATAACCGCGAGGATGCGTTTTAAAGATTAATTCATAGAGACCAGGCGTTCCCTTATACCGCATACCACCAATAATAAGGTCATCACCGTCAACTTCCAATGTTGCACTACCAATTTTAAGAACATTTGTTAAGGGATCCATATGAACTCCAGTGGTTGTATCATATTCTCCTTCAGTATCGGATAGTAATCCTTGTATGTAGGTTCTAGGGATATTTGAATATTGTTCCAGGAACGTATTGACAACCTCGGGACTCTGTTTAAGCATCGTTTGGAATTCTTCACGAAACTGTTGAAAGGATTTCTCAGCAGTTATTTGCTGCTCCTCCTCTTCGCTAAAAGGATTGTAATCAAATACAATATCCTCTTGCAACCGTCTTGCAGTGGGTGTTTTCGTGAACCCAGGTGTTACAAATTGAGGTGGTACAGATTGAGGTGTTGAAGATATTACAGCTTGACGTGCAGGAGGTGGAACAGAATCATGGTGAAATGTTTCACTGGGCGCGCAAGCTTCAATAGGGGCTCTTTTCTCCGATTTAAGTGGCACACACTCTTTCTCTTGTTTGATAGCTTCAGTCTTCAGTATTTTTTGAAGGGGTTCCACGATCGGTTTAAAATGCGTTGCTAGTAAGTTTTCTGTCTCCGAACGTCCCATTTTCATAGCCAGCTGCTTTTTCCGTATAGCTTTGCTAGCTTTAATAATTTCAGATGTAAGACGTTGTGGTTTCATTTCGAATTTGAACTGATTAGTCTGTTCCTTGTAGCTGCAATATATAAGAATCGAGAAATTTTCGATATCGACCTTTTCCAATATCGCTATCCTTATCGATTACTAAGAACCCGTATTTTTCTTTCCAGCATTCAGAGCAGATTTCCTTAAATATTTCAAACGTCATATCCGCACCGACATGTTCATCATAAATATGTCGCAAATTGATATCGTCTTGTTTGAACAAGATTAAAAAATTAGTGTTATCGCGAATCAAATGTTTCGGTATGCGAGCGTAAGATTGACATAAATAGAAGCAATCCACGGCATTATGTCTGCCCATGCTAAAGAAAGCTTGAATTTTATTTTGTTTATCGGACACAACATCATCGAAAATAAAAATAGAATTCTGACGAGCTTCTGATGGATCCAGTATATCATCGTTGTCTTTAAACGGAAAATACCTCATATGTGGGATAGATTTCAAAACTCTTTCCAAGAATTGGTATTTCGGCTGATACAACGATTTCGAGTAAACGTAAACATTTTCAAACCGAAGTCCATTTTGATCAATTAGTAAGCTAATCATTACGTTCGTTTTACCACAATTGGAGGGACCACATATTATACATCGCACACTGGTGGGTAGCAGCAATCCATGCCTGCGCATACAGTCACTGACGGAGAAAACATTATCTAAATTTCTAACAGGTAACGTGTTGCGTTGCTTTATAACACGCATTCTGAAGCATAACTGATACATAAACGGACACTTTCAAGTTTTATCTCATTTTTCCGATGTTAGTGGTCAAGGAAGGTAGTGGTGTTGTTAACACTTTAATTAATAAGTTACCAATTGAATTACATTTGCCCGGTTACCAATACTGCGGACCTGGTACAAAACTACAAGATCGATTGCAACGTGGTGATACCGGGATCAATCCCCTCGATAGGGCGTGTAAAGATCACGACATCGCGTATTCACAAAGTGCAGACGTGAACTATAGGCACGAAGCTGACCGTATTTTGCAAGAACGAGCTTGGGACCGTGTTAAATCAAAGGACGCTAGTGTAGGAGAAAAGGCAGCTTCGTGGTTCGTAAGTAACGCAATGAAAGCGAAAAGAAAGCTGGGAATGGGAATGAAGCGGCAGCGTGTGCCATTTAAGAAATACATTTTTTCAAAGGCCAAGAATGCGCTCAAACATCGCAAAATTAGTGACTTGAAGGAAGGTGCTAAATTATCTCTAACTGCAGCGAAGTTGGCAATTAAGAATGCAGGTGGTAAAAGAAATATACACATTCCACGAATAATACCTCTACCAAAAACGGGAGGCTTCTTACCGTTCCTTATCCCACTATTCGCTGGATTGAGTGCGTTAGGTGGTTTAGCGGGAGGGGCTGCTGGAATAGCTCAAGCAGTCAATAAGGCAAAAGCTGCTCAGAAAGAGTTAGACGAAAGTCAGAGACATAATAAAACAATGGAGGCAATTGCACTAGGGAAAAAGGGTGATGGTTTATATTTGAGACCCTATCGTAAAGGTATGGGCCTGTTTTTGCATGGAAAGAAAAAAAACCATTGACACGACTGCCACTCAAAGCGCTTACAGACAGAGACATTATTAAATTTGGTAAGAAATACCTTCCCAATTTTCGCGGAGTGTTTATGCGGGATAACTTACCGATATCACCTAAGTACAACGAGTGCGCAGTCGTAAATTTAGACAATACGAAAGGACCTGGTACCCACTGGGTAGCTTACAATAAACAAGGACGTATTGCCAACTATTATGATTCGTTTGGTAACTTGAAACCTCCCACCGAACTTACCAGATATTTGAAAAAGTGTTGTATACTGTACAACCATGACAACTATCAGAACTACGACGATATCAATTGTGGACACTTATGTTTACAATTTCTATATAAGTATGCTACCTAACAAAAGCAGTTAGTCATGTCGCATACATTTACGTTGACAAGTTCGAGCAGTGTGCTGTCCGCTACGTACTACCACCATAGATTTGGATGTCAGGGATACGTACGCGCTAGGATTGATTGGATTGCACACCTACAACACCATACCTAATATTTACAGCGGGCAAGATAAATTTTATTATGATGATAAGGTACTAACGATACCAACCGGGGCTTATGAAGTGACGGACATTGAAGCATTTTTGCAGACTCACTAGCTGATGCTGCTGAAAAAACAAAAATTCGGTTCTCTCTTTAAAGCCTAATAACAGTACGTTAAAATGTGAATTAACTAGTAAATTCACCATAGATTTAACGAAGGAGAATTCCATCGGTAGAATGTTAGGATTTAGTAGGAGAGTTCTTCACGCGAATATGAAGCATGAGTCAGATCTTCCAATTCAAATTATTAAAGTTGTAACCATAAGGGTTGAGTGTAATATCACAACAGCTTCCTTCTATGACGGACGCTTGTCACATACCTTATATGAATTTGCTCCCTCAGTCGAGCCAGGATATAGTATTAATATTGAACCGAGAAATATTATTTACTTACCAATCAACACGACGCGGATAGAAAACATTACGTTGAAGTTAGTGGACCAAGACGGTGATCCGGTGGATTTTCGCGGTGAGAGAATAGTGGTTCGATTGGAATTGAAGAAATATGGGTCTCAATTTTAATCTACAATATAAGACATCTTTATCTACACCAACCTTTGGCAGTCCAACCGAAGCAGTGAATCAGTTAACACGCGCAAATATATCATTTTTACAAGCTTTGGGATTTCGTGTGATCAACAATGGAAAAGTTAAACATATTCGAGGGCTTGAATTTCGAGGAGGCAATAACGAAAGAACAAATTCCACACCTACTATCCTCGAGTGAGTAATTTCAAAGCAAACGATGAAATACGTATATCTGTTCAACATCAAGATATCTACACACTGCCGAGTGAAAGTTATATCTATATTGAAGGCACTTTCAAACCTGCCGCGGAAGGCACGGGCACCTGCAAATTGACTAATAATGCCTACGCATTTCTTTTCGATCAAATTCGCTATGAAATTAATGGTGTGGAGTGGATAGGTGTGTGAACCTGGCATTACAAGTACCATTAAAGCTTACATATCATACAACGATAACGAAAGCAAATCTTTGCAAATTGCTGGCTGGTGTCCAGATTCTGACACTCAACCGACCATATCTGGAACCACTAACAAATTTAACGGTTGTATATCGTTGAAGTTCCTTTTAGGATTTGCAGAAGATTACCGAAAAATAATTATAAATGCCAGTCAGGAACTTATTTTACTCCGCAGTGGAAGTGATCTCAACTGTTATAAAAACAATGACACAAAAGGTACAAAAACTGCAACGTTTGACATCGAGAAATTCGATTGAAACTTCTGAAAACCTTAAATAGCAACAAATCGATCTACCTCCCGTTTAGAAAGTGGGAACTTTATGAATTACCTTCTCTACGTCGAACTAAGACAGATATTTGGCCCGTCAAAACCAGTACCAATTTAGAGAAGCCACGTACGTTATTGTGGTTTTCAAACAGACAGAAAGAAAATTTAAATGCCGATGCCTCCAAATTTGATCATGCTGCAATTAGTAATATAAAACTTCACTTAAATGCGGACAGCTATCCTTATGATAATATGAATCTTCAAATTTGGAGAACAAGTATGCAATTGCTTATCGAATGTATACAGCGTTTCAATCGAGTTATTACAATAGGAATAATCAACCATTGCTAACGTATGAGGCATTTAAAGAGTGTGCTTTGTACGTCATCGATTGTGCAAAGCAACAGGAAATGGTAAAAACGTCTATCGTAGATATAAGCTAGAATTAGAATCTTTGAGCAGCTTTAAGGAAAATACCATAGCTTATTGTCTCATTCTTCACGATAACATTATCGAATACACCATTGTCGGAACTGTCAGAAAGATTATATAAATGGTGTTAGTGATGGACGTGCAGGGCTTTCTGATAAATAAAGAGTTTGTAGTAAAAGAACTCGCAATAAGTGATGGAAATGTGATAAACCATTATGTGTTTAAGCCGAAACATCCATATCATCAATAAATTGGAAAGACAGCGTCAGGTGATTTGGTTAGAAATAATCATCATTGCTTGCGTTACAGCGATGGGCATACTCACCTACGTGAGCTGCCAAAAATTTTGCGACGTTTTACAAACAATATTGAGTCGATCTACGTAAAAGGACATCAAAAAGTGAATGCAATACAGAATTATGTTAGTGTGCCGGTTATAAATTTAGAATATATTGAAAATGTGCCCAAACTTACAAGAAGTTGTGCTAATTGCTGTATGTATCATCGAAGCAAATTAAAAATCTGTAGCATATCAAATGTTAAAGTTTTGTGTGAATATTTGTTATAATAAATGATATATATGGTAAAATTAGTGTATTATTACTATCCCATCAGCTAAATATCTTGTAACCGGTTTATATCAATGTACATACAAATCTAATTAAAACTACCAAAAATATTCCGGTGTTTTTCCAGAGACAATTTATAATACAAAACGCAAAACTACAAACACTTTCGCTAATTTAGCTAGTGTCATCATAATAAATGACCCACTTTTATTGTTCGGACATTTGCACCGATGTGTAAGGTGCGTTCTGTATATACCAGATGCGAGTTGCATCTTTAGTAACCGGTTTCACATGTTGCAATTCGCACCAATTACGTCAAAATCCAGTCCGCTGCGAGAATTTACTGCTAATTACTGGAAAGGTACCAAAATTAAAACGATTATGCGATTGAGACAGTCTTTAATGTAAAAGTACAATGATTACATGATGTTCATATGACATATAAACAATTATAAGTCATTGCATATAATGTTGTTGTGAGATTGTATTTATTTTACGACAGTAATAGCAATCCTTCCTTGCGGGGGCATAACCATCGATGTGGGTGTCCTGCCACGGTTTGTTGTAATGATCGTCACACGGTAGGTGTTCCTGTAACATCGACTGCACATTATGTGGGATATGAGGCCACCATTTCAGTAGTTGATAAGGAGTTACTTTCGTTCGCCATATATACAGCGGTATTAGCGGAATTAATTCAACTTCCAAATCTTGTACTTGGAACTTTTCTTTTTGATCAAAATACATAAGTATTTTTACAATCTTATCTAGATGCACGTCCATATTAAAGGAATAACAAATATTTTTAACCAGTTCACCTTATTACACTCCGTAACCTTCAAATTAATATATGAAAATGACAATCACCTTGGACATTGGGTGCACCCCAACCACCCACCCCCACCTCCACCCTCCACCTCCCCCACCCCCCCCTTTCGGGGTACTTTTTCCCCTTGTGAAGGTGGTTCACTTCATTTCCATATTGGGGCCATCCGAGCCGGTTCAATAAAGGCCAATCGGTTGTTGGGGTATATATATATCTGCTGGGATTTAATAAATGTAGAGTTCTTCAATACAACAATCCAGAATGGTAAGTACATGCACATTTACTCACTAAACTATACTTTCTGTATCTCTTAAGGCCGGAACGGGCACTTTTACTTTGCGAACGCGACAATGCAATCTGGCAGGTATTACTATGATACCGGATAGCCGGTAGACTGATGCACTTTGTTGTACATTAGCGCGTTTTCCACCACTCCGCTCCGCCCGGTCCGGCGCTGTGACCTTCTTCCAGCATGACAATATTACATTTACATACCATATATGTACGAATACGGTATACGTAACAGTTTTTTTATTTAGAATAACGAACTTCAGAATTGGTGGCAAGAAGACAAGCCAGTGAATGCGGACAACTTTGACGTCGAATATTTATTTCGAAACTTGGCACAGGGTGCAACACCTGTTACTGGTACTGCTACTGTTGATGTTGTGGCTCCAACCACCGCTGGCGAAGCAGTACCTGTACCAAGTGCTACTTCCAAAGAGTATCGTTCGCCTATGGACAATACTCTGCCTTCGCGCATAGGCAAGGAACGGTTAAGTAAGGACGCATACTACCGGTTAAGTAAAGAACAGAGAAGATTTCATCGCCGAGAGCTTCGTAAGCTACGATCTCAAGGCGAAACGGCGATGGGGTCTTCTCTGTCTTTCTCTCGGCGCACACGTCGTTACAACGCCAATTACTCTGCCGGACATAAGAATAACGTCTCGAGGGGGGTCTCCTTCTCATCTTCTACCGTGACTGAAAGGAGCATTGTAAGTATTTCCGACACTTCGATTTCCACTTCACGTGAAGGTCTTTCGAAAATGCTTGTTTCACCGCGGTGTGACATTCCGGAAGTGGAAGAAAGTGCTTCTATTGGTCACGGTAAACGACCTGCCCCGAACGTTGTCATTCTAGACGATAAACTTATCCGTAAACCTTTGGGAACCCCTTTGCTACAAAATCTTCTCCTACAACCCCTGCAAAAAATTACACGATCCGTTCTGCCTCCGCCTCCTGCAATTACTTCCGCTAATGCTTCGCTCCAGCCCATTGCTCAACAACTTTCATCATATGTCCGCTTCCCTTTACCGCTTGCCAAAAAACCGCCTTCCCCGCCCCTAGACATTCCTAACACGCAAACTTTTCAACCAAACTTTACTTCCACACAGCGTACACCACCTGCAACTTCCACGAAGTTGCTACATCTACCGCTCTGATTTCACCTGCAAAGCAAAATGTTCCTACACCGACTTTGCAGAACCAAATACAAAGTATTTGGCAACAACCTATAAGGGAAACGGAAAGGCTTATCAAAGACTATGAACAAGACTTACGGGACCGTCAGCGACAATTAGACAGCGCGAAGGCGAGCCTCCAAAATTTGACTGCCTACTTAAATTCTTTTGGATCATAACCAAAATTATGTTAAGTTGTACTTGATATACCACTAGACAGACGAACGAAACGAGTCAGGGCAACTTAAGTAATTTTGTGATTTGATACAATTGAAAAGTATGTCCGACACGGCTTCCTCCGAACATTCCATTTTTTGGTGATGTTGAATTTAGATAATGCTAAAAGTCCACATCATATTGCTTTTCTCCCTCGCAGTGAATTACGATAAAAAGTAGCAACAATTTTCTCTACGTATTTCTGAAAATGCAACTCAAACAACATTGTCCAACCCTGCACGATTTTATGTTGCAGTACTTACGATTCCAGTAAGTTATTTTTTTCGCACATGTGCAGACGTCAATATTATATTCTTGTTTCTGTTTACAGTCACTCTCCGGGCAATGCAGCAGCAAATTGCTTATACGTTTCGGGATCGTCCTTGACATTCCAAACAACTACTTCTACTTGTAACTCGTCTTATTAATACGATAATACATCAATTTTATTGTAACAAATAACCATATACGATAAAAAGTAGCAACAATTTTCTCTATGTACTTCTGAAAATGCAACTCTAACAACATTGTCCAACCCTGCACGATTCCGGTAAGTTATTTTTTCCGCACATGTGCAGACGTCAATATTATATTATTGTTTCTGTTTACAGTCACTCTCCGGGCGATGCAGCAACAAATTGCTTATACGTTTCGGGATCATCCTTGACATTCCAAACAAATACTTCTACTTGTAACTCGTTTTATTAATACGGTAATACATCAATTTTATTGTAACAAATAAAAATATATACTACAGTCTATTACATTATTACATGCGCTATTAATCACATAACCTACATACAGAGATGTTTTACAGAATTAATTTATATTAAAATTATACATGCATAGAAAAGAATACAGTCAGTTTATTACTTCGGCAATATTTCCTTTCGCTACCTACTGGTACATATCGTTAATAGTTGCTATAAGAGCTTCTAAATTATTTTGGACCGTTAATCCCCCGATTCTATAGTGACCCCAAGCCAAAGTATTCGAACCATCAGCTAAAATAAATCTCTTGTCGTCTTTCGCGGATAATGCCACTTTATTTTTTAATTCTGTGTACATATTATGCAAATGTGAACGAAATATGTACATTCTTCTTAATATAACACCTCCTTCTTCCACTATAGATCGATAGTCATTTACACTTAAATGTTTCTCTATCACATACTTTTTTACTCCCTTAGCCGTTTTTGAGGTGCTGTTTAACGTTTTTACACAGTATGCTTTTGCTCCGGTACCATAAAAGCATTCTATTATTCTTCCTGCATACTCATCTTTCATCTTACCCAACCTTGGTAAAGAGCGGGGTATACCGTGGACGTTATCAGGCGTTAAATTTGAGGTATCAAATTTACCTAAGTTGTTCTTCATATCATTGTAAAAGTTATGATTTTGCACAGACAGTATTAAAGAGTCAGTGTCGGTATACAATAGTGACACATCTTGGTCGTATAACGGTTTAATGTATTCGTAATAGAACTCATACATGACTACCTTTGCGATTTCCAAAATCGAGAAACCTACATATACCGGCTTCATATACTGCATGCGAACGCATGTCAATTCTATAGCAGCCAAGTATTCACCAAATACTTTTACTGATTTAAACGTTGGTTTCGCTATGTACCCTTGTGCACCGGGTTCTTGTATCTAGACTCCCAATTTGATACTAGCTTTATATCCACTCTGTTTTCTACGTTTCCATTGTTTTCCCAAATATGCTGTTTTATGCAATTTATAAAATTGTTGCCAAACTCGTTGGTAGCTTCGTTACGTTTCTTTGTGTTGAAGTCTATATATTGCTTTAGCCAAGCTTCTTGATGAAACTTAATGCCACGGCGAATTCTTTGCAAACGCACACCATGCTTCATACATTGTATAAGTGCGGAATAATGAATTATGTAATTCTTTTTATCCTGTAGGTTTGGTATGAGTTTTGGATAATTTGAATTCGCGGTGTCACACTTTCCGGACAGAACGAAAATCGTTATGTTTATCGTGAATTCTGCAGGATATTGCAGATCGACTCAAATACATATCCTACATCACCGTCAACATCTATGCTGTTTACATCGAAACCATTCAGTTCGTCTGTTGTTACCATTGAAACCACCCATCGGTAATTTAAAAGTCATCGCATACCCATAAATTTGTCGCATCTAAGTACACGATGTACTTCCTAGGAAATCTTGGGTCATAATTTGGTAAATATGCATTATTTGCAATTTCCTTTCTTTTGCAACACATACTTACTCCGCCTCGTATACCTTTTTTGAAGAAATGTAACATATCAATATCTGTTAACAATTCTAATTCAACTCGAGTCATGTGTAACATGGCATCCCAGCTCAGACCAGGTGCTGTATAATAGTGTGCAGGATCAAGTTTATAGTTTTCCATACAAATTTTTCTAAAATTCTCAAATACATCCGCTAACAACAAAACATCTGTGATTAAATATACATCACTATATTGTCCTAAATCTTCACAATTACAGATTTCCCAGACTTTTTTCGCTCTATCATAATCTTCGTCACTTACGTGACTATCTGATATTATATCGTAAAAATCCTCTTTACTTGGCAGTTCTGGATGCTTTAGTTTTGTGAAAGATGAAACAAAATTATACGGAAATACTCCCTTTTGTCGAAGTAGCTTGAATTTCTCTCCGGTAAAATATTTCCCAATTTCGGTACATTCCCAATCTTCTAGATATGATGCTAGTTTTTGCAACGAACAACTAAGAAATCTGAAAGAATCCAAAAATCTCATTTTGTAATAGACCTTGCGATTCCTTCCTTTACAATCTACCACATCACCAACATGAATCTTCTTTGAGAATGATATATATTTCTCTTTATTCTGAGCAATAACGTCCAGATCTTCTCTTTCCAAAGCAAACGTTTTTATGAACAAGTGACAATCATAATTTGATAAATTATGGAATATTATGGGTACAAATTTTGCTTCTTTATAGTTAATATTACAAGTCATATGTGCAGCGCCTCGAAATAAACCGGTTCGGTGATCATGATCGCAAACTTTTTCACTAGCTTTCTCAATATTGCGTTGACATATATGACAAACTGTCGTTTCTTCGAACTTCTTCCTGTCGTTGTAACTTAAAGGAGTCATGTCTTTTATTTTACTTAAGTGATTTTTATAAATTAACTTGATGTCTTTTTGCAGCCTCTGCATAAATTCTATCGCTGCGTTATCACCTCGGTATAATTCCACTTTACATAGCGTATCATCGAAATTGCATTTGATATAATAAGCGAATGAATAAGGTTCGTGCTCAAAGCATTTCATTGTGTACGCTCTCGTAGGATCTGGTTCTGCTGTGTTAATTGGTTTCAACAAAGCTTCAAAGTCAGCATAAACTACAAAGGGTACTTTTAGTTGCTTCTCAAATTTATCAAACTGCAAGACATACTCTGGAACGATTTCGCCGTACTGATTTTTTTAAGAATCTCTCTAGGCAACACAGCCTTCACTTGTTTACAATCTTCTTCTTCGTGCCTTCTCAATTTTTCGATGTCAGAAAAATATACTAAACAGCCTTCACATATATATTTTTCATGTCCACGATTAGATCTTTGAGATGATACTAATCGGGATAGATTCTTCACCCAACAATAATGATTTTTATTTTCATTATTAAGTAGCAATAAATTTATATGAATCACTTTTCGCTGCCTTGTGAAATACAACGGTCCTACAACTTCGTGAGTCATTCTTTCACCGTTAAAGTACTCTTGTAGCCCATACACGTGTATTGACATATTATTTTTTCGTTCGAAAGCTGATATTTCCTTTAGGTTCATAGGAAATGTTACATCACTGAAATCAGCCACCGTGTCGTAATGTGGATATGATGATGTTCTTTGAGGTAAACCCGTTGGTTCTCGTAAAGCAGATGTTATAGCCCATGCAAAGCATGCATTATCATTATTTTGCACGTTTATTACGGCTTTCTTCGCCTTAATTTCTTTTGGTAGCTCAATGAAACTAGATGCCTTCATAGGATTATATTTATTAATATTCACCTCCATGTTCAATATTTTAGATAAAGTCCAACCTGAAACAATTTCTTTAACATTACATACTACCGTTTATGAGTAAATATTGATATTACCTGAATCCCGCTCTTGGAATTCCGACATTTTCGTTTGGATTTCATCGATAAATTCTTCATATGCTTCATACGCATTACTTCCGTGGCTAAGTACTTTATTTTTTGTATTGAATGATTTTATTTCCACATTCTCCTTACTTAAGAGGTAATATACGGCGAACAATTCCATGTTCACTTTGAGACAATCATGAACAACTAGAGAACTGTCCAACAAGGTCATTATCTTCTCCCGCACATTACGAGCAAATTCTTGTATATCTACATAATGCTTCGACGCATCTGATACTCTGTAACTTACGATTCGATGTCCAAATGCTCCTACAATTTTTTCCACACCATCGTCTACGACCACGAATGCATTGCTTCGATGTGCATTACTTCGTAAATGTGAGTTGAAACACTTGCTGAGTACATACACATTGCATGCATCGCATTTTTTAGTACTTCTTTGTTCCTCTAACTTCATTCTTTTCCCTTTGCACGTAGTATTCATATGTCGGTTTCTGTTGTCAGCACGAGTGAACTCTTTGCCACAATTTTCACACTCAAACATACTTGCACTGTGGTATCTACCAAATGAGCTTACAGCAACACTTTCGAAGGTTTGAGCACACGTCTACCTTATATACTCCTAAACGGAGGAGGAGGTAGCCTTGACTCTTGCATCGTCTAGACCTTTCCATGACCTACACTTTTGTGTATACCTTGACCTTCACATCGTCATTGACCTTGAAACGACTTTGGCCTTCAACATGCATGTTGCGTTAATTACTTGTTTATTCTAATTCATCCAAGTCCGACTCGTCCTCACTATCACTCGACATTATTACTGTTTCGACATCGAACAAGTCGACCACCTCGCCGAAAAATGTTATCACCAGATCATCCGGTACAACTACAATAGTGTACTTTCTGTGAAGAGGCGACATCTCTGTATCTAACTTTGTGTATGCACATATAACACTAATGATTATTTCACTACTCCTAATTTCTATACATGAATGTGGCTTTTATTATTAACTTATTCTAATTCGTCCTCACTATCACTGGACATTATTACTGTTTCGGCGTCGAACAAGTCGACCACCTCGCCGAAAAATGTTGTTACCAGAACATCCGGTAGAACTACAATAGTGTTTTTTGTCAAGAGGCGACATCTTGTAACTGACTTTGTGCATGCACATATTCAACTATATATACGCTCCTATTAAAGCAACCTTGACCTTGAAATCGTCATTGGCCTTGGATCGACCTTGATCTTCAAAGCGTCAATGCCCTTCAAGCGACCTCATTTGACCTTGAACCGGCCTTGACCTTGTAAGTGCATTGACCTTGAATCGGCCTTGACCTTGAGCCGGACTCGACCTTGAAAGTGTCAGTGACCTTGACCTTTGCTTTGACCTTCACCTGCCGTATAAGCCGATTCTAGAACCTCCTCAGGTCATTGACCCGTGACCTTGACCCCGACCGCAAGGTCGGGTCAAGGTAAAGGGTCAATGACCTGAGGAGTTTCTAGAATCGCTTATACCTCTACTTATTATTATTATTTTTTTGTAAACCACCACAAACTGCACTAAACTGGACGTACGTTTCGATAGAAAGCTATCATCATCAGCAGAAACACTGAACTAAATAACTACACTAAAACTACCCTAATTTATACCTAAAAAAGGTCATGGTACAATGATCACGGTCATGGTTGACTGCCGTCATGCTTAACTAGTCACTAATCCTAACTTCGCCTAATTAACTACTTAATAAACCGTAAAGACAAGAATTTAATGTCCTAAATCTGAATCATTAAAATATGTTTGTTTTTATATATTTCAATACCTCATAACAATTTAATTGCACATAGTTATTTACGTTTTTAACTAACTTTATATTGTCAACTTTATGTTTTGTTCAAGCATATGTAGGGCTACACTAGATTTGTCAAACTTCTAAATTTAAGATGAGCCAAATGCTCCTTGTAACGCGTTTTAATTGATCTTTTAGTTTGCCCAATATATACATGATCACAATTTTTACAAGATATTTTATAAATACCTGATTTGTCCAAATTATCTACTTGATCTTTAGGGTCACCTAAAATATTTTTAAGACTATTATTTGAAGTAGTAACTATGTCAAAATTGAATTTAGAGAAAATTTTTTGTAGACCTTTGGTGTAGCTTGGATAAAATGGTAATTAACATATTTCTTATTCTTCTTGTCACTAATTTCTAAAGTACTCGCATTTTTAATTCTTATTTTGTTTTTATGTTTTCTAATGGTGTTATATACAACGTCTTCTGAGAACCCATTAAATGCAGCGATTTAATAATTTCTTTAAGTTCTTTATTATATCGTTCTGTAGATAGAGGGAAATTAAGTAAGCGATGTACCAAAAAGTTAATAGCTGCTAGTTTGTTTTTCCATGAATGGTTTGAATCTTCTGAAATAAATCCGTTATTAGTAGTGGGGCTTTCTATATATGTCTATTTCCAATTTATTTTTATTTCCTATTACTAACATATCGAGAAAAGCAATCCTATTGTTTGTTTCCTTTTCATGGGTAAACTTAATGGAAGGAAATTTTGAATTTAGCTGTTCAAGAAAATCTCTAATTGAGCACTTACTAGTATCAAAAACACAAAAAATGTCATCGACGTATCTAACCCAAACCCGTGGAAAATATGCCAAAGTATTCTGAAGATCGGTTTCAAATTTTCCCATAAAGAGGTTAGCTATGAAGGAGATATAAGCTGTTACCCATTGCTGCTCCTTCAGTTTGTTGGTAACAGGTACCGTTGATTTGAAAAAAAAATTGTTTCATGCAGAGCTTCGCCAAAGAAATGAAACTATCAACTTCATTACTGTCCAATTGATTAGCTTTCAAGAAATCTTCTAAATAAGTCAAAGTGATATCAACGGGACGCTGGGAAACAGTGAGCTCACATCAAATGAAACTAAAACTTCATTGTCAGTAAGTTCAATGTTTTTAATCTTTTTCAATGAACGCGTATGAATTTTTAACTGCTAATTCCGGGGGTTGCACAGGTAAGTGATTGAATTTGTCAGATAGCCATTTGGACAGTAAGTAAGTTGGACTATTGATATTGGAGACAATGGGTCTCATGCTCTTCCCTGGTTTATGTATCTTAAGTAAACAATACATCCTAGGTAACACTGGATTTGATACAGTTAGTTTATATCTTAAGTTATCATTAACAATATTCTTACATTCTAATAAGATCTTCTTGGTTTCTGTGATCATTTTTGATAACGGATTTTTAGTTAGCTTTACGTAAGAACCTTGCGTTAAAAGGGTACTGACACGATCAAAATAATCTCTTTTATCTAAAATGACTACAGTATTACCTTTGTCAGATTTTAAGTAAAAGCAGTTTTTGTTTTTAAGCCCTTTAGCAATGTTAATTTCTTTTCGTGTGATATCTGAAGGATGACGTTGTTTATTTTCTAAAATTTGAGTTTTACAAGCAGTTCTAATAAAGTTTTTAGTATGATCATCAAAAGTACTAATCGCTGTTTCTATGCCAGATATAATTTCTTCAATTGGTGGTTTTTTAAATTTTAAATTATATTTCAAACCTTTATTCAACAAATCAATTTCTTCCTTGTTAAAAGATAAAGAGGATTCGTTCCTGACTAACATATTTTCTGGTTTATTAATGTGAGCACATTCTGGGTTTTTTAAAGACACTAATTTTGATATTTTTTTCTTATGAACCAAATCTTTAGTTAATACTCTCTTTGAAATAATATTTTCTATCCTATTCAAATAATTAATCCATTCTACAAATTCTAAATTACTAAGACCTTTAGCTAATCTTAAATGTAAGTTGTAAGCTTCTAATTCTAATTGACTAATTCTAAAATACTGATATTTAATTTCTGAATTTAACCAACATTTTTTAGCCGAAGAAATCGCTTTATAGGCTGAACTTGAAGAAATATTACATTTAATTCGAATAAAATTTGGAAACACATTAAATTTTCTACAATCTTTCAGAAATTTAATATTAGCATCAACTAACCTAATTTTAGTTTAGTGCAGTTTGTGGTGAGGGGTTTAGGAGAAGTTTAGTTTACAGTATTACCAGTACCACAGTTTGAAGTATTTTTGTTATTTTTTTTTTGTTAGGTAATGCATTGAAAATTATAAAATTGTTATCAGACCTAAATTCCTAAATGACTTCCAATAATAAACAAATATAAATAGTCTGTAATTGTAAAATACAAAAAGTTTTTAAATAAATCATTGCGTTTATAATTCATGACTAGAAATTGTTGATGATGGGATGGTGCTTGAGCTATTTCCATTGTCTGTTAGCGGTTACGGTATTATTGACTTAATTAAAGGAGTCTTTTGCTTTTGAAAAAAAAATGCATGGCATATATAAAACTTAGTACTGACCTGGCGCGCAGACAAAAGTTAACCACTCTAATCATATCTACCTAAAAAAAGGCATTCTTTCAACGATTTCAACGCTATATTTGCCATTTTTTTTTTTTTACAAATAAATTTTCTCCTTTTATTTTTTCCAACTATTCACGTATTAAGCTTTGGAAACAGTTGATAGATGTATAATGAACATTATTGACGCGTACAAATAACCGTAATTTCCATGTAATGTTGATTGAAGGAGATTGAAGTTTCGTTAATTAGAAAACGCATTTTTTTAACGGAGTATTACAATTCGGGTCGTACAAGCTTGCCAACCTTAAGTAGCCACTATGGTTCCTTTTTGTATAAGTATTGATAAACATATTGTTAATATTCATAAGCGAATAATGTCATTCATATCATCGTTATTTATTCTGTAATGGAAATTTTGCATAATAAAATATCCTACTAAAATTTTTCATTATATTTCGCAGTATTTTTTTTATGATGCACAGCCCTGATACTTACAGCTTACAGGTCATGATTCTGTTTCTTAAAATAGTGACAAATCAAGGATTACAGATACGAAATATGTAATAACAATTTTTCAGTGCAAATAATTTGAATCTTTTTATGATAATGAGAGATAAAATAACAACATTAATTAATACGCGTTACGTAGTGGCTATTTATTTAATGAATTTTGTGTGAGGTTATCTATACTTTGACATGTAAAAAAAAATGATATTATGTTTATATTTTCAATGTTGTTATTTCTCCCGAAAAAGAATCCTGTCCCCCAATAGGAAAAAAAAAAGTTCGGGAAAAAAGAACTCTTGACAATAAGAAATTTTTATTATTCAAGCATGACACGTGTTTTTAAGTTTGACAAAGGTATAACAACCTCATGACCTACAGACTCTTTAACTGGTTGTGACTATAAGCTTATATTAATGATGTTGACATCTTTGCAATTTCTTAGAATTTCAAATGTGTTTTCCCAATAAATTACCACAAGCTTATGTAAATTTATTTGTGGTCGCAATACGCTTTATATTCTGCAAAAAAAAGAAGGTTGTGTTGCTTCTGTAGGGATTCCTGTAAACATTTTTCGCACCTTTTGACTATTTGTTGTGGCAATTTTGTAATGATAAGATTTGAAATTTGATTTATTTTTTCGGATAAATGTTTAACATAAGGAATTTTTATAAATTTTGTAATTGTTTGAGTATTATTTATATTTTTTGTTGATTTATTATAAAAAAGAAAAATTCTTTGTTTGAATAATTTATTTATAAGAGAATTTGATAATTATTTTGTTCTAGAATATTTTTGCTTTGTTAATAGTATCTGATCGAAAAACTGACTTGTTAGTTTATTGCTCTGTCAGCTAAACTAATAATAATACTAACTTTTTGAGATAAAGGTTGTGAAGACTTCAAATTTAGATAACGTCCAGACCATGTTGGTTTAGTATACCATTTAGTTAGAATTTTGTTATCATTGTTGATGAGTTTGAGGTCTAAAAAGGTAATGCTATTGTTTTCTTCGATTTCAATTGTAAATTTTAATCTTGGATGAAAGGAATTAAAATTTTCAAGTAAAACTGGTATATTTTTTTCTTCTAACGCGGTTATGCAATCATCTACATATCTTTTGAAAAAAATAATTTCGAAATTTATTTTATTTAAAATTTATCTTCTATATACTCTAAAACAATTTGTGCAATGATACTAGAAATTGGTGAACCCATTGCACATCCAAAAATTTGTTTATAAAATTTATTTTTGTATTGGAAATATGTTTGTGTTAGTGTTAATTCTACTGCATTAATGAATTCTGTGATAGGTATATTTGTAAAATTTTCAATTAATTGCCATTTTTTATGTATAATATACAGGTGAAACCATGCAATATTTGGAAAATAGAATAAAAGCACATAAATATAATAAAAATCTTACAGCTTTAAAAAAAACATGAAATAACTCAAAACCATACCTTTGATTTCAACAACGTCACAATTTTAAACAAAGAACAAAATTTAAAAACACGTAATATACTGAAATAATTCAAAATTTGTAAACATAAAAATGCAGTCAATGATAAAACCGATATACAATATTTCACAAAATTATATAATTTAATTTTATAACTAAATACAATATTTTTAAAGAACTATTTAATTACAAAATTCAAAAATAAATAATCAAAACATTCTATTTTAACACGCAATCTTTAAATAAAATATAATATATTGAAAATCATAGTAAACAAAACAATTTGTCATTTATTAAACAAAAACATTTTATTTATAATTTACACTGTTTACATTTATTTATATACTTGAAAAGCGTTTCAATAAAGCGAAACGTCGTAGTATTCATTCATCTTTTCAATATTTACGACCTAAAAACCAAGAGAAAAAGAAATTAAATACAGGATATTTCACCTTCATGGTATTTTTTTTTTAACAAATTTTGAAGAAGAGTCTAACAGTGAGTAGAAAAAGCAGTAAAACTGATATGGCTTAAAGTTAACATTAAAAGAGATATTCAAGGAAAACTTAAAAATGATGAATGCCAAACATTTTCATGGAGAGTGTGCATTTCAAAAATAGAGTATAAAATAAACTGTCTTGCTGTGCTTGACACATCTTCATTACATGGTTTAATTAATGGATGACAATAGCTTTGTTCAGTCAAAGTCAATCAAATGACTTAGATTGAAGTTGCGGATTTTTTACAAACAATTAAATTACGTTTGACATTTTTTTTTAGAAATCATTAAGACAATACGATAGGATTAAATTCTAAATCACAAAAGGGGGCATTATAAATGGACCACCCTGTACATGTATCCAAAACCTCAATTTGTTTTATATTTATTACCCCACTTGCGTATTGATTGAATCTTCACTTAAAAATAACAAAGAAGATCAATATTATTGTTCTATTTCCGTACTTAGAAATAATATGATCAAACTTGCTGCCGATGCCTGTGGTTTATAGTCTACATATATATAGTCCGTAGGCTGTAGTATAGTCAGTGACCTAAAATATTTTAAAGTACAAACAGCCAGCGCAACATCATGAGCCTAACAGAACCAATCAATCGATAAGTCAATTTACGTCCAACGCAATTGTATAGGCGCAACTATTCGCCGTTTCACAGTTAATTGCTTGGAAGCAAAATTCAATTTGTATCTCAATACGACGTGAGTATTATATGATACTGTGTAGACGACAGTGTCGATGTTTTGAAAACCGAGCGAGCTGCATTTTCAATTAAAATCGCTATAGAGGCGATTTTTTTTTTCTCGTAGAAATGGTAAACAGATTGATTAACCCTTTACCTGCCAATTATTTCTGTATACATTTTGTATTTGTCTGACAAGGAGACCCGGCCAAATGTTAAACTCATATTTGCTTTCGTCATATATCATAAGTTAGCAAAAATGGTTTTTTTTTCCGTTTTTCTTCTTAACAGTTATTTACTCGAAAACTATGAACATTACAAAGTTAAAATTTTCTAGGATTCAATATTATTTATAAAGCTACTTCAGAAAAAAAGAAAATATTAGCCAAATGTATGAAAGGACCGATTTCTCTAGCTTATCCGGCTATCGCCTTTGTGTCAAAACTTTTAAGACATACGTTATTACATGATTTTCATCAATTTGAGCCACCCAAACTATTTAATTTGATTGATTGTGGTGGAATTTGCAGTTTGTGCGCTAGTACGGGCAATGACCGCCTGCGTCAGATTATAGCCGGTCAAGATTCCCTACTCTAGTTCGGTAAAAATTTCCTCGCGCGAAAGATATGTAAAACGCGTGAAGTGGGGCAAATTTTTCGGTTTATTTTAAATTGTTGATTTGGGAATTGTTTTTCTTTTTGCTTCGGAATCCACTTTGCGATCATTCAAGCTTTTGTAAGACGACTAAAGTAAACATAATCTCGATTCGGTTCATTTCCTCCTACTGAATATTTTACGATCTCTTCGATTTATGCTTTTACCGCCGTTCCTCCTTCGGGCCGTAATGTAAATAAATCGACCAAGCACGCGCGTCATAAACCGTAGAAACTGTAAGAATTCCGATGCGATCCTTTTTGGATTATTTTCGATGTAATAAATTTTGACTGATTTACGAGCCTTTTCCGATATTGTATACAAACACGGTTGGGTATACAGTTTGGACTTTGTAGATGGATTTATTAATTTTATTAGGGTCCAAACCAGCTTTTTTTTTCCTCGCTTTCTTGCGTTACAACACGCAGGATATCGTTGTGAAATCGTATATGCAATTTCGTGCGTTCGGAAATTTAGAATTCCACCGCGTCATTTTAAGTATGTAGGAGTGAAGGAAAATACCAGTGCCGTCGGACGTTGTGAATGATAATTATTCAATATAGTGGATTCCTGGCACGATATACGGTAACATTTCGTCATACACGATACGAATGCGATTTCATTCGAATAGGAAAAAAAATGTGTAGGTATATACAGTGCAACCTCGCTGTAGCAACCAATGTGTATTTGAAAATTTCGTTTATGTTTGTTTGTTAAAGGCAGGGAGTTTTCAAACAATTATTTATTTATGTTTTCTGGGAATTCATAATAATTATCTGCCAACCTTTCTCTGTTGTTAAAAAAAAAATCTGTTTTTAAAAAAATATTTTTATCATTTATCATAAAAAATTTAATGTGACCGCCTTTATCAATTTCCCTTTCCGTAGGCCGAAGAGAAAATTAGTTACACCATTTAAAACTTAATTCGGTTCAGCCTTTAGAAATTTAATTTCATGTTTGAAATATTTGCATTTTTTTTTTAATTTTGGAAACAGATGGAAGTTCATCTGAACTTCTATAGAACTGTAAAGGTATTTAACTTTGAAAATTGAAAATTTGCAGAACTGTTGACCGTATATAAAACCGAATGGATTTTTCGAAAACATTATTATACAGCGTGTCTGAAAATTACGGTTAAACTTTCGAATTGAACAAGTGTCAAAGCCCATTTTTTTTTTAATACCAGTACTTATTTTTCTCTTTTTCATCAACTGCTTGCTCTTACTGACAGAAATACAAAAAGAACGTCATATTCATTATATACGCATCTAAAATAGATACTTTTTAAGATAATTAGTAAAATATATATAATTTTTTTTTAAAATGTAATCCTGCTTTGGTATATCTAAGTTAGTCATGACTATTCGGGAAACAATTCAGCATTGATGAAATGTCAGTTAGTTTTCAATTATAAAAAATGCGGTAAAAATTAGAGGTACGAAGATTATTTAAATTTGTTTATTATTTATGGAGGATGCAATAAAGTGATACCAAGAACATGTGATACCTTTGCCACTTGGTATCCCCAAAAACGGAAGTCGTCACCAAACACAGTTTAATACAATTGGTCAAGACAAAAATTCAAAAACATAAACCTATGCGCAAACATGGAAATCGTTATTTTGGGATACTTCACCGCATATCCAACAGCGTCTTTAAGACAAGCCACACTGGAATCAGGATACTGCACAAACATAAGTTTCGCCCATACCTGTTTTCCATGGTGCAATAATTTAAGGATATTGATCTGTCAAGAAGAGCTAGTTTTTGCGAATTTATTTTCACCTGGTCTCAAGAGAACGGTTTTGCAAATTTTCAATTTTCCAAGTTAAATAACTTTACAGTCCATTTGCTTATAACTAAAGCACGCACCAACATAGTTTTGCGAAGTCACTAGAGAATGCTGTAAACTTCTCCTAAACCCCTCACCACAAACTGCACTAAACTGGACGTACGTTTCGATAGCAAAGCTATCATCATCAGCAGAAATACTTATACTACAGTATTGGTAATGCTGTAAACTTCTCCTAAACCCCTCACCACAAACTGAACTAAACTGGACGTACGTTTCGATAGCAAAGCTATCATCATCAGCAGAAATACTTATACTACAGTATTTCTGCTGATGATGATAGCTTTGCTATCGAAACGTACGTCCAGTTTAGTGCAGTTTGTGGTGAGGGGTTTAGGAGAAGTTTACAGTATTACCAGTACACAGTTAGGAGTATTTTTGTTATCACTAGAGAATATTATGTAAGGTTCTGTATTCACATGTAAGAGAACTTCATATTTAAAAAGGAAAATCTAGAAAGTATTATGTGGTTACAAATTTTAAAAACTTATTAAATTACAATGAAAAATAACAATAATTAACATAATTTAGTGAAAAGAGCTTCCCCTGTTTTTGGCCTAGTTGCATCAATATTTTGAATAGAAGTCTTGAGGTAGGGACTTTGATGGGATTTATTAAGGTTTAATACATTTTTTTTGATAATCGTTTAAATTTAACGTGCCGCTAGATATAAACAAACTACACCATCATTTTAAAGTATTGTTGTGGAAATTACAATGTTTTGATATTAATAATATGTAAATTATTTCTAATCAAGGATAAAAAGACTTACCAAGTTTTTGTTTTATTATTTTAAATAGTTAGTGACTCTTCACTGCTGCTTGTTTTATCTTTTTTTTTTTAAATAAAATACAAGAAATAAAGAAAATGTTACTATTACTTATTTAAATAAGTAATACAATTATATACCATGTGATTCAAAATGATTGTCCTAAGAAAAAAATTGTTTTCTGGAAAAATTTATCTATACTTATTACCAATTTAATGAGCGAAGTTAGCTACATACAAATTTCATACATTAAATGAATTTTCTTGACATTTAGCGACATTGGCGTGCGTGTTGTAGTATCTTTCGATTATTTATCTTATAATTTTTTTCAAATCGTTTATATTTACATCTAATATCACCAACAATAGTATTTCTGAATACTGTAAGAAAATAAGGGAATTTATCTGTGGTAATAGCTCGAGAAACAGGTAAAAAATCAATATTAACATTAAGTGAAATAGTTTATTACATTTTATAATTTTATAGGCTTATCATACACTTCAGCGCAATGAGCTGTCAAAAGAAAGTTACATTTTCATCCCTATAAAATTTCTACGGTACAGGAACTATTACCATTAAATCACGATAGGCGATTGGAATATTGTCATTGGTTTAATAACAATTTAAGGGACAATGACTTGCTAAACAAATCATTTTTCTCGGATGAAGCCTGTTGTTATCTAATAGACTATATCAATTTACAAAACTATTGTATCTGGTCTGCAGAAAATCCACACGAATTTCGAGAAACGCAATTGCATCCCGTAAAAGTTGGAGTTTGGTTAGCTATGTCCAGGCAACGAATAATAGGGCCAATTAACTTCGAGGAAACTGTAACAGCCCAACATTACCAACAGATGTTGGAATTGTTTTTTGCAGAGTTACATGAAAATGAGCTTGAAGCAGGTTATTTTCAGCACGATAATGCTCCAGCACATACTGCTCGACAAACCTGCCAATATCTTCAACAGTTTTTTGCTGACAGGTTCGTTAGAGCACAAAGATGGCCACCAAGATCGCCTGATCTAACCCCATTAGATTACTTCATGTTCGGCTATCTAAAAAATAGGATCTATAGAAACCGCATGCATGCCACAGAAGAACTGAGAGATGCAGTTTTGTCACCTAATAATTATACCAATTGTATGTTATAATTTAAAGTAATAAATAAATTTAGTTAAACACCAGTTAGTACTGAATTGTAAAATCATAATTTAGTAAAGTTAAATTAATTACATTTCATTTTTACAAGCAGAAACACCAATCCATTGTCGTTTATATAATGCGAGTTCAAATATAGGTTACGTTTTCCTTATTTATGACAGATCCGTTTACTTTCTTATGTTCCAACACTGACTTAGTTCAAACCTTCATTACAAACACGCGGCATATATCTACACCCCGTTACTATCTATAGGAGCGGAATTGACAATCATTTTGAATCTCTGTGTATATATATTTTTAAATTGCCAACCTTTGAACTCCCATAATCTTTATACAAAGTAACCAAAACATCGAAATAATGTAGTAAATAATAAAAAAAAAACACTTGTTTTGACATTTTTAGGCCATTTATTTCAAAATGTACAACATGAGCCAGGTATTTTTTTCTTGCACTATATATTACGTTTCTTATCCTCACAATATGTTGTTTTTTATCGTCAATAGACTGTCAATTTCCCGGTATTATACTAACGCTGCATAAACGGGAAACAATAAAGCGACGGAATTTGAAAAATTACCTTACGCCACATGTATGTACGTTTCACGTCGATGTATGTAATAGGAGCGGAATGCGTCTTTCTTATTGTTAAGTACAGTTGTGCATGCTGCATTTTCCTTTGTTGAGCCAGGCGATGTATTAACGAAGCACATAGTTGTGCAAGAAAATCGCCAAGTAAATTGTTTATTTCTCGTACCTTTTGAAATGCTATAGCGTGCTCTTACGAGAAAAACTACAACGTGTGGACTTTATTAGAGAGAGAAAAATGTTGAATTTTTCTGTTGTACAGGATGTTGCTTAACTAAATTATATACAAAGTCTGTAAACACTCAAAGACAAAAATATATTTTATGTAACACATTTTTGGGGAATCATAATAATAAAGTATTTTCTTTTCAATATACTGGGTGAGTTTTTTTTTATCTTGAGACAACGGAATATCTCTAAAACACCGTATCAAATTAAAAAAAGGTCTCAATAAGATTTGTTATAATGTAGGGGGTTCACTGAATGGTGCCGAACTCGATTCGAAAAATACACAAAAAAGAGAAGCAAGCAAACATGATTTTGTGTTTTTTTTTTTATTTTAACATAAACTAACATTTCAAAAAGCCATTCAACAACGAAGAACTTTACTTTATCATACCCGTTTCAGAAAATGTGTTCCAAACTGTGCCCTTCCACTTCGATACATTTATTTATTTGCAATTGGAATGATTGCACACAACTGAGAAGTGTGTCAGGCGTAGTTCTTGAACAAGCGTTGGTGATTCGCTCAATCATGTTTTCCCTCGTGGTTGGCACTTCTGTATAAACTTCAGACTTTCAAGTGGCCCCACAAAAAGAAGTCAGGGGAAGTAAGATCTGGCGATCTTGCAGGCCAAGACACTGGACCACCTCTTCCGATCCATCGACGATTGTAGGCTCGATCTAATACATCTCGTGCTATTCTTGAATAATGTCATGTTGGAATCACATTGTTTGTCGTACGTCCAAGGGAAGGTCTTCAAGTAACACTGGAAGTTCGATCTGCAAGATGTTTCGATATTTTTCACCATTTAAGTTCCCATCGATGAAATATGGACCGATAAGCTTATTGCCAATTATTCCACACCAAACATTTACGTTCTAAGGATGTTGATGTTCAACTTGGCGCAACCAATGGGGATTTTCGATACTCCAGTAATGCATGTTGTGCCGATTTACCGTACCGTGATTTGTGAATGTCGCCTCGTCAGAAAATAATACTCGAGCAAAAAAAATTGGGATTATCTTGTTGTATCCGTTGAAGCGCCCATTGACAAAATCGCACTCGATTTTGAAAATCATCGCCATGAAGTTCTTGATGCATGGAAACTCTAAATGGATGATATTTCCTACGCTTCAATATTTGGCAGATAGTGGGCTGAGAAATTCTTGATCCGCGAGCTATTTCTCGAGTACTAATGTGCGGATTATTAGCTACTGCAGCTAATACCGCGATTCCATTATTTTCTCCAGCAATTGCTTTTCGGCGATTACGTTTTCTTGGCTGTACAGTTCCTTCGCTAGGGAACTGTTGAACGGCTCGGTAAAAAGAAGCGCGCGATCGCACCTTGTCGGGAAAACGTTGTGAATAAAGATTAACAGCATCATCGATATTCCTACCACTTTCTCCATAGATGTAAATCATTTCAATTCTCTCTTGTAATGTTATATATATATAACCTCCATTACTGGTCAAATATTCAACACTAACCAATTTGTATTGGATTAATAATAACAATCTAAATGGGGATCGGACAATGTGTAAGTATTCACAGCTTATTTAGGTACTGAATAAAGTACGGTTTTGTATCGTTGAATAGCATTCCAATTGGGAATAAATAAATATATCGGAGTGAAGGGGCACAGTTTCGAACACATGGCTTTTTGAAATGTTTATGTTAAAATAAAAAAAAACACAAAATCATGTTTGCTTGCTTCTCTTTTTTGTGTATTTTTTCTATATAGACGTTCACAATTATGTTTTTTTTTTTGCGATTACAGCGCAATCTGTTACGAATCGAAAAAAAAGTTTCAAACAAAAACTACATACTTGATGGCTTAGAATCCGAATCTGCAATACAATATGGGGGTTCCTATTTAAGATTTCAAAGTTGTCCCCCCTCCCACTCTAGGGGGTGAGGTGGGGGATCGAGTTCGGCACCATTCAGTGAGCCCCTTACATTATAACAAATCTTATTAATTCTTTTTTTGATTTGGTGCCGTATTTTAGAGATATTCCGTCTCAAGATAAAAAACTCACCCAGTATACTTATATATACAGGGTGTATCAGATATAGAGGTAAATATAATAATATGTAGCAGCTGTAATCATATACAATCAAAAAGTCTTAATGCACAGGGGGTCTATCTGTAAGCATTAACGAAAAAAAAAAATATTTTATAATACCACTATGATTCAGCCATTACCGCTGTTAGTTTTGTGTGGATCGCCGCTTGGAGTGCAAGCCACTTCGAACATTTTATTTAAATTCTTCCCGTCTCGAAAAAAACGATCCTTTTCAGGACCATCATGATTTCATATAAAGAAAATCGAAGCTTGATGCATCGGCAAAAGCGCGGGAATGTATAGATTCATTTTCGCGCGACATCATAGTAAAAAGGCGTGTTTTTTGGCGAAATTTTCTGTATCTACATTTTTTTATCCTCCCAGAGTAAGGTTTTTGCCATGGTTTTCCCTTGCTCCGTGGCCATTGATTTTATATAAGTATATTATATATAATCAGTGTCCTTGGCGAATCCTGGGAGATAACGAAAGTCGTTCCATGGGCGCATTTAATAATAACTGATAGCTGACTGATTTACAGTAGACTCGCGATTATGTGAACTAATCACATTTTACATTTTTTTTATCATTTTTCAAAAGTAATATTCGTATGGTCGCGAGGCTACTGTATTATATTTTTGTTATTAAAAATCATAGGGAAGTTATTTAGTTAGAGTAGGATCATTTCAATTGTTATGGAACCCATATAGTACTTAGAATAGGTAGCCTCGTGTAGTACCTTTTCAGGTGGAGCACGGGGTTAGGATGATTTGTAATAATTTAGTTTTCATAAATAAAGTGTATCTACATTTATTTCTGTGTAATCCGATTCAATTCATTTTGCGTTATATGATTAAATAAATCCAAAAGAAATAACTCAGATTCATGTGGTACCGTTTATTAACAACTAACTCTCGATTCGACAAAGCAAAAGAAAAATATTTACGTTTTTTTTTAAATACTGAAGTCGCATATCCGGTGAAACTCGAACGTCTTATCAGGATATTAAAAATAATACTTTTGTAGACTTACGTAGAATGCTCTTAACAAAAAAGGAATGTTTATTTTATAAAAAGAAGAAATTTAAAATGCCTCAGTTTTGCTATTTTTATAAGGGGCTTTATTTATTCAGAATGACGTTAAATGAACGTACGGCATACCATTAAGAATAATACTAAATGAGCGCAATTTATTTATACATAATACCACGTTTAGCGGGTGCTTAACATGACGTTTCCTTGCATCAGGCCCGGACTAAAGAATTTTTGGCTCTAAATTTTACTTTTTTTTTATTTTTTAATGATGAAATCCGGTTTCGGTGGGTTTGTGCTTTATATGTCGTGTAGTTAACACCCAAGCAAAATTTACTTTTTTATTTGATACACCCTGTATATGCAAATAACGATTATTTTGTATAACTCACCCTATGTCCCTCTCCTTCTCCGTCCCATGTACTTTTATTATCTGCGTTAATGGCATGTACGATGCCCTTTAGTAAAATAACCAGGGTTCGAAAGGTCAATAGCACTAATTGCTTCCGAACTCAATTAGGGATATTATAAACGCGGCTCAATGGCTTAATAAAATGAAACTCTTTGACCATAATTACGTTCTCTGGCTTTAGAACGCGCAGCTTACGGAATAGCAAGCTAACAAGCAAGCCACGATGTATTTAGTTCGAATCCCAAAGGACAAGGATAGATGTATCGAGAAAGCAATCGCTTTCAATTTAATTAAAAAGGTTTTAAAGCTATTAATACTAATGTAATCTTGTTCTGTACTCGCGCTGATGTTCTGTGTGTATTTTATGTTATGTTGGTAATACTCAGTGCTGGGGAAGTAATTACTACTAAGTGGTTTTATGAAGTTCAGATTTCTTTTTAATTATCGCCGTGAATTTTAACTTGATTGAAATTATACCAATCATAAAATGTATATGGAGGATTTATCTGTTTTAAAAAAATTGCATTGAAAACTATGATAAACATGCAAAGTTCCCACTAAATGCAAGCTAAGCGCAATTATCGTACGTTAACAACACACTACGTCGTAATTATGCGTCGTGTGTTACAAACTGCGCTTCCTGTAAACAGGAAACTGTTTGATGGTAAAAGAAAAATCGTAATACCTAATTCCTAGTGTCAGGTACAAAGTTTGCACGGTATAATACGTGAAACGGACGCCACTGTCTCTGTCTGTCGTATATCGACCGTATAGAATCCAAGGACTGTGTGTCTATGATGATTCACCATCAGCAAAGTACTAAAGTACAATGTCGTTTCGATGCTATAAGTGCTGAGCGCCTCGTTTTCTGTGCTCGCCCAAGGAAAACGTTTTTGTGTACTATGCCAATGGAAAAGATACGATATAAAAGGATATACAAAGTTGTCGTGCGTATCGTATATAAATGACAGGAAAAGAAAGAAAAAAAAACGAATTTTCCGAAGTCACGAATATGCAATTAAATTTATTTACCTTCTAGCAAACCATGATTCTATTTATTCAAAATATCATTATGGTAGTGATAAATAAAATACATCTGTCATATGTACCGTATTGGTTTATTGACACACAAAACGTTTACAATAAACGATAAAGTTTTTATTATCGAATCATACTTTCATGGGGAATGGTTGTAGTCAGTGGCGGTTTCTGTATAGGAGTACATGAGCACGTGAACCCCATAAACCATATGTGGGCAACAACCGGCCCGCGAGACATTTTGAAAAACCCAATTAAAAAAAAAATATTACACTACTTACTCATACTCACTCCAAATGAGGAAGATCGAGTGATATGGGGTTTGTCGCTTGCTTCTGCGGAATCAAGTGAGCGAGCAAGCCGAGTGGCGGCGATCATCAATGAGTGAGGCGGCAAACATCAAAGCCTTTGATGTTTGCCGCCTCACTGGCGACGCAACAAAAGATTATAGCTTCTCAAATGTTCTACACTAGACGATTCTAGATCATTCCTTCATTTTGCCTATATAAGCGGGTGGATGGCCCGAACTTTAGTTCAGTTCTATTTGAGCTATCGAGGTGATAACTTCGACAAGCGATATCCTAGCGAACTGCTAGTGCCGTCAATTTGCTTTGTGGCTTTGTGTGCATCTTGAGTGGTTACTAATTATATTTTGTTATTAAGTTTATCGAACGAAAAGTAAACAAAAATGATGTCTGGTGGAAAGAAACGAAAAGTAGATGCAGAGGGTCGCCAGTTTCAAGAAAAATGGACTGAAGAATTCTTTTTTATCTTGCACAATGGTAAGCCTATTTGTTTGCTGTGTAATGAATCCATTTCAGTGATGAAAGAATTCAATATAAAAAGGCATTACTCAACTAAGCATCCTATGCTGCACTCACTGACAGGACAAATAAGAAAAGACTAAATCCAGAAGCTTACCGCAAATTTGGACAGCAGCAAATGTTTCATAAACAAAGAACAGAACTTCATAATGTTTTGAAAGCTAGTTTTATAGTTAGTTCAAAATTGGCAAAGTCATTAAAACCATTTGCCGAAAGAGAATTTATCAAGGAGTGTATGTTAGAAGTTTGCAGTATTTTGTGTCCTGAAAAGAAAAATGAATTTGAAAAAATTAGTTTGTCAAGACGAACTGTTGCCCGACGTATAGAAATGATGGCTAATGATATAAAAACAACTTTGACTGACCGTATGGTTGGTTTTGAATCATTTTCCATAGCATTAGACGAGAGCACCGATTTATCTGACACAGCTCAACTGGCTATATTTATTGGAGGCGTTGATAAAGAGTTCACTGTTACTGAGGAATTGCTTGCTTTACAGCCGCTAAAAGGAACCACTACAGGAGAGTACATTTTTAATGAAGTTGAAAAGGTATTCACAAGTTTTGGTTTGCCATGGTCAAAATTAGTTGGTGTATGCACAGATGGTGCACCTTCTATGGTCGGCTTACGTAAAGGTTTCATCGGAATTTTGTATGAAAAAGCAACTGAATTAAATTTGCTAAAAGATGATTTGATAGTCCTTCATTGCATTATCCACCAACAGAACTTGTGTTCTAAGTCCATTCGACTCCAGAATGTTATGAATGTGGTAGTAAAAACCATCAATTTTATTCGATCCCGAGGGCTTAACCATCGTCAGTTCAAGGCGTTTTTGGATGAAATATCAGCCGAATATGACGACGTAACATATTATTGTGAAGTCAGATGGTTAAGCAAAGGAAAAATGATGAAACGGTTTTACGAGCTTAGAAATGAGATAGCAGATTTTATGCAAATAAAAGATAAACCACTATCTGAATTGAGTGACCCAAAATGGATATGTGATTAGCATTTCTGATCGACCTTACAGGCCATTTGAATGATTTAAATTTGAAACTTCAAAAACAAGGACAGTTAGTAAATGATTTGTACAGCCGTTTGAAAGCGTTTTCAAAATAAAATCCGCTTGTGGGGGCACAGTTGCTGTCTAGTAACAGTTACCATTTCACCACGCTCTCTGCGTATGAAAATACTGCTTATGCTCAATATGCTGAAGAACTCAAGTTACTGTCGGAGCAATTTTCGAACAGATTTAGCGATTTTAAAAACATGGAAGACAGTTTCGATTTATTAACTACTCCAACAAAAAGTAATGTACAAAATGCTCCAATACATTTGCAAATGGAGTTGATCGAGCTTCAAGAAAACTCACTCCTAAAATCTAAATTTGAAGACGTAGAGTTGTACGGTTTCTACAAAAAATACCTCGAAGAAGACCATTTTCCGGAGCTTAGAAAATTCGCAAGAAAATTGATTTGTGCGTTTGGCATTACTTATAAATGCGAACAGTTCTTTTCAATGATGAAAGTTAATAAATCAAAATATCGTACGAGGCTGACTGACGATAATTTGGAAAATTCTCTACGTCTTTGTATCAATGGAATTCATCCACAAACATCGATGGATTAGTTTCCCAAATTCAAGCTCAAGGGTCTCATTGATTTCGTTGTCGCTATTTAACTTTCGTAGTTTGTAATAATTCCAAATTTCACGATTTAATTATAATGTTGTACCTATTTTTTTCATTTCATTTTCTTATTTTAATAAATTGCATTATAATAACATTGTCGTATTATTTCATGTCTGATATCTGTCGCTAAAAATTATGGACATTACTTTAAAATGCACTACTTTTAAACGCGGCCCGCGAACGTATTTGAGTTTGGCCCACAACATGTCAAAGTTTGCCCATACTTGCCCTAAGGTATTTCGCGACTTTGACATATGGAATCTTTGCACCTTCTATCATTAGCGGTTGTAGGCTCGACTAATTAACAATTTTTTTAACACTGTCGTCTATTCTTGTATGTTATTTAAAATGTAAGTCTCCCATAAACAAGACTTTCTTGCACAGTACTTTCTCTAGATTCATTCCCCCATTGTTCATTTATTGACATCTATTCAGACACAATAAACTGTAAGTAACTGCACGTATTGTCCAGTCTTCTATTCAATGATTCAAAGTCACGTTTATCCTCGAATATACATACGATATAGTATCTTAACTGTTCTTTGTGTAGCTATACTTACGTGTTACTACTATGTAGCTGATGCGTCGCATAAAAGCGATTGCATATACAATGTGTCGATTAAGTGTGCAAAAAATGGGAATCTTCTTTACTAGGTGCACAATTGTAAAATTAATATTATCGAACGTTGATGCATGTTTGACACTTAGACTGGACATACTTAGACTGTCTTTAAGTCAATTAGCTTACAGGACAGACCAAGAAATATGAAAACGTATAAGAAATAAAATTTTTTTTAAGTTTTTTGAAAGATAGTTTTCTAATATTCATATAATTATTGTAAAATATTTACCGTATTAAAAATAATATTATCAAAATCTTAACATTGAGTTACATATGGCAACAGGCATGAAATTAGTGATATCTTATGAAAAAGTACTTCTAAATATATTTTCCAAATTTGGTGGAATATGATACAGAAATTGTTGATAAGAGATCTTCTTGTAGTTAGTTCAAATAAGTAATAATGTTAAATATTAAAAAAAAAACAAACAAATATTCAGGTATTAATACAAAATTTAGGAATTTGTTTTTTTTTTTAGTAGCAGGCCGTGACTTTATATTTAGTCGTGTTTTTTAATTCTAAACAACTATTTTTAGTAACATTTTGCTGTATTCTTCGAAATGAGGTACTTTACTCGTATACGATTTTCATATTTCTTGTAATCTAATTGAATTTAAGACACTCAAATATGTACCATGTGATTCAAAATGATTGTCGTAAGAAAAAAACTGTTTTCCGGAAAAAAATTATCTATACTTATTACCAATTTAATGAGCGAAGTTAGCTACATACAAATTTCATACATTAAATGAATTTCTTTGACATTTAGCGACATTGGCGTGCGTGTTGTAGTATCTTTCGATTATTTATCTTTCTTCTATTTTTTCAAATCGTTTATATTTACATCTAATCTCACCAACAATAGTATTTCTGAATACTGTAAGAAAATAAGGGAATTTATCTGTGCTAATAGCTCAACAAACAGGTAAAAAATCAATATTAACATTAAGTGAAATAGTTTATTACATTTTATAATTTTATAGGCTTATCATACACTTCAGCGCAATGAGCTGTCAAAAGAAAGTTACATTTTCATCCCTATAAAGTTTCTACGGTACAGGAATTATTACCATTAGATCACGATAGGCGATTGGAATATTGTCATTGGTTTAATAACAATTTAAGGGACGATGACTTGCTAAACAAATCATTTTTCTCGGATGAGCCTGGTTTTATCTAACAGACTATATCAATTTACAAAACTATTGTATCTGGTCTGCAGAAAATCCACACGAATTTCAAGAAACGCAATTGCATCCCGTAAAAGTTGAAGTTTGGTTAGCTATGTCCAGGCAACGAATAATAATAGGGCCAATTTTCTTCGAGGAAACTGTAACAGCCCAACGTTACCAACAGATGTTGGAATTGTTTATTGCAGAGTTATAAGAGAATGAGCTTGAAGCAGGTTATTTTCAGCACGATAATGCTCCAGCACATGCTGCTCGACAAACCTGCCAATATCTTCCACAGTTTTTTGCTGACAGGTTCGTTAGAGCACAAAGATGGCCACCAAGATCGCCTGATCTAACCCCATTAGATTACTTCATGTTCGACTATCTAAAAAAATAGGATCTATAGAAACCGCATGCATACCATAGAAGAACTGAGAGATGCAGTTTTGTCACTTAATAATTATACTAATTGTATGTTATAATTTAAAGTAATAAATAAATTTAGTTAAACACCATCAGTTAGTACTGAATTATAAAATCATAATTTAGTAAAGTTAAATTAATTACATTTCATTTTTACAAGCAGAAACACCAATCCATAGTCGTTTATATAATGCGAGTTCAAATATAGGTTACGTTTTCCTTATTTATGACAGATCCGTTTACTTTCTTATGTTCCAACACTGACTTAGTTCAAACCTTCATTACAAACACGCGGCATATACCTACACCCTGTTACTATCTATAGGAGCGGATTTGACAATCATTTTGAATCTCTGTGTATGCTCAGTCTAGATGTCAAGCGTGCATCAACGTCTAGTAGTATGTATTTTACAATTGTACAACTAATAAAGAAAATTCCTATTTGTTGCACACTTAGTAGACCACACTGTATAATCAGGAAGGGATTTTATAGCAATTGGCAACTTTACGCTTGTGTTCTGTTATTTAAAAATATCACTTTTGCATAATCCAATAAAAATTATATTTCGGAACTGCGGTATGTGCGGTGGTCCCGATGGGAGCCGGTCGTGTTTGGGGTGAAGCGATATGCGGACGTTGGCTGAAGCCGGTAAAATTTAAATTATGTAATCGACAGTATTTCTGTGAGCTTCCGTGACTTTTTCATTGATTCATCGTTAGTCAGCGGATTCAATTATTACCTATTTCCTGTTTTTTCCCATCATATATATTGATCAGCGCTAAAAATTATTATGTTGTCAAAAAAGTGTTTACCTAATAATCTTATTGACGAAAAAAAAAATTCCGATCTCACTTTTTCACTTTCGGAACAATACACCGCATATAAATAAGGTTTGGAGTCCTAGTTTTTCTCCTTGCCACAAGTGTATCGGTTTACATACTTTCTTTTCAACAATCTCACGGATTAAATATGTAAATATTGTTTTAGCTACGCATCTGGTTGGTAATATTTAACGATTCGAATTTTGTATAAACAACTAAATGCCTGTTATATTACACAGAAATTTAATGTTTGCTTCTTTTATATATATGTTGTGCTTTTGTGTTTTTATTATTTATTATACTTGAATGTTCCACGATGCATTTTAGTAACGCGGAATTATTTTATGTTGTTCTCGAGATTCGAAAAATAAACGCCATCCGTCTGTCGTTTATGAACCTGGAAATTCTCCAAGTTAATAGAATGGAAAGTTGTTCCATACACAAGAAACAGTGATAGTAACAGTTCATTAATATGTCCTTGGGACTTGACGGTTTATTGAGGCAGGTATTATAGCACTTGTACACTACCGGTTATTGAAGTTAGGACATCTAGTAAATTACTGCTATTAACTAAATAATTCGAAAGAATCGACTCTTGATCAATTGTAGATCATGGAAAAAATGTAAAAAAAAATAATTAAGTTATCGATTTAGTGAAAAAAAATATAATTAGTTCCCTTCACTTGAGACCACTGTGTATTATCGAGATTCGTAATAAAATAAATGACTTTCAAATGAGCAAGTAGTAGCACGTAAAAATTTTATGTTTTTACATACACTTCAAGCTATCTTTGGTAATTTTTGCAAAGCCAGGATTTTTTTGTCTCACTAAAACCAAAGCTGATATTATGTCGACAAATAACGGGAGAAATAACTAATATTTTTTTTTTTTGGGTAAATACTTATATAACATACTGCTGTGGTTTGTATAACCCAATTATCACTGAGGTGTATTTTAAATTGCATATTTTGCTTGTTTTCATTTGTTGTTTGTTTGTACAGCTGATTTTCATTTTACCGAGAATTTTCACAATTTTGTTTTGTTTTGTATAAGTTTAGATTAAGAGTTTATTGTATAGTTTTTAATGATGTAGTGTTAAGATTTTTTTAATTATTGCAGTCATTCAAATGTCTATTGTTCGCTTATGCTGATTTAATGCGTATTCTATTTAATATTGTCGTTGTAATGTTCTACGTCTGCGTTGTATGAGTTTTGAGAGAGGGATTTTTGTAAGAAAAACAATTGTAGGATTTTGTTAAGGAGTTTAGACGTATTTCTTTTATCATTGTTGCCATTTTGATATTCATTCCGTATTGTTAAAATTAATTTTCTTTTATATAGTCATTCAAGGAATATTTATTGTAATAATTGTTAATGTATTAATGTGTACATTTTGTAGATATAGGATCAATTATCATTTTTTGTTTAGGAAGATTTATTTTCGTTTTTTCTCTCATTATATTTAAAGAGTTAATTTTGCTGTATCTTTTTATTTTTCTATCACCTCGTTTGGGTGAGTAGAAGCATTTTTCTTTTATTTAACTTTTTCATTTCTGTATATTTCTAGCATTTGTCCACGCTTAGATTATTTTAATTTTGTGAAACCACGTGGATTGAAATTCAAAGGTTGTGTATATTGAATAATCTTTCTGAACAAATGGAACTTTCGCTTTGCATAGGAAATTTCATTGACCTATTTTTACATTAGAGTCTAGTGCAGTTTTTATTTTAGGCCAGAACCTTCAGTTCAAGGTTTTTTCTGCACCATTGTATTTTAGCCCATTTTGTTAAAATAAATTGATTGTTTAATTAGCGTCACTAGGTTAAAAAAATCATTTAGCATTTTTATTTATTTCATTTATTACACAGCAATGTAATTGTAAAATGCAGAGAAGTTTTTCAGTTTTTTCCTCTATAAAAAGTAACTCTAAAGTAACTACCTATTTTTTTTTTCACATTTTTTTCCATGATCTACAATTAATCAAGAGTCGATTTAATGAAAAAAAAATTAGTTTCGTTTTCAACTAAATTCGGACCACTGTGCACCACCGTGTTTTACTGTGGGAACGACACAATCTGCCAACATTCGCTCGTCTTTCGTGCGTCTTACAAAAACCCTGCGCTTCTGCCCAAACACTTGGATTCGTCAGTCCAACGAACGTTTAGGAAATGATCCGGTGTCTCGGTAGCAACGAATAGTGTAATGGATTCGTCAGTCCAACGAACGTTTAGGAAATGCTCCGGCGTCTCGGTAGCGACGAATACTGTAATGGACTGTAGATTTTGTCATTCCTAATTATACTGCTATCACATCACGCGCAGATGTAATGTGGCAATAGCCGGATCTCTTTTCCACACTTATTGGCTCTCCTTTCGGCACTTTTTAAATACTATTTTTTACAAACATCGCGATTGAACAACCGCATCGTAACTGGTTTACTAGTAGAATAATTCATAACATGTACGATATCAATTATTCCCTGCCATAGTGGCAGACATTTAGGGGATTCACACGTGAAATTTTACAACCTTGTCGATCCACCCCTCTATTATAAACATGCTTGTCGACGTTCCTTTAAATTTTATTCTATCATGCTTACTTTATTGTAGAAATTTTTACTACGATAATGTTAAAAGTATTAAATATTTAAAAAAGATGGTTTTTTTTAAATTACAATAGTTGCCCTAACGTCAATGGCCGGTAGTATATATAAACTTACAACAATCGGTAGCAAACTTGGTTCTTATAGTTATAAAATATATGTCAGTAAAATTTTATTAAATAAAATTTGTAATGGGTATAAATAGTATTCTAGAAAATTAATAGAATTATCAAACCGTATCATTATTGAAGTTTATTTTGAGACCAGCCTACTTTATTCATAGACGGCAAATATTTGTTATATATCTTTAAAAGATATCGAAAATATACGGAAAGATTCCCTTATAGGCGTCGTCTACGAAAGCAAATAAGTGGAGATATCTTGTTGATTTGGCACCGAAGGTAAATCAATATCCTTATCGTCTTGCTCCAAATAAAATATAAAATAGGATTCCGGCGCATATATGTATACAAAACTGTTTTATCTCTTCCGGATGTTATAGAAAGACCAATTTTTTCATTTTCACTGCTTTTGCTATCTAACTACTGCGACTTAAAATGGCAAATACATTTTTATATATACTTGTAATATCAACGAAATATTATTATTTACGATTAGAAGAATAGGGTTTACCATATTTTCTGGTCGGAACAATCAATTCTCATTGGTGGTTTTTGTAAATGGTTTTATTATAATCATCGCATTGGTAACAAATTTAAAATTTAAAAACAGAATATACTAAAGAATTTATTTGGAAAAGTGGCTTAGAATAGAATTTTAGGACATTTTTAAAAGGTACAAAAAACTAGCAATATTTTACAATCCTTTTTTTTTTAAATAAAAGACATTTAATTTTTTCTTCATTTTTAGTAAGTTAGCTAAGTTGTAGGTCAAATCTAGAAATTTGGTTGATACGTAGGAATTCAAAGATTTGGAGAGGACTTAAATAAACAACTGTACTTCTGCTATAGCCTACGTATTGGCGGCGTTCTTAGATTTATATCATTAACATTGCTTTGCATTCAAGTATTTCGTTCAGGCTTTATATGAAAAGTATTGATTCGTAAAATAATTATTTTAAATATGATTTAATCACTGCAATAGCAAGGAAAGTATGTACAGGGTGTTCCATTTTCGACACTTTTATAGGGTATCTCCATAATTGTTACTGCTATCAAAAGAGTAATACAGGGTGTATCAGATATAGAGGTAAATAATATAATATGTAGCAGCTGTAATCATATATGATCAAAAAGTCTTAATGCACAAGGGGTCTATCTGTTTGCATTAACGAGAAAAAAATATTTTGTAAATGCCGAGGGCTAGAGCCGCACCTGTGCCCAACCTAAATGCAGTCCCGTGTATACCCCCACATACCACTATCATTCAGCCATTACCTCTGTTAGTTTTGTGTGGATCGCCGCTTGGAGTGCAAGCCACTTCGAACATTTTATTTAAATTCTTCCCGTCTCGAAAAAACGTTCCTTTTCAGGAACATCATGATTTCATATAAAGAAAATTGAAGCTTGATGCACCTGCAAAAGCGCGGGAATGTATAGATTCATTTTCGCGCCGCATCATAGTAAAAATGCGTGTTTGCAAATTTTCTGTATCTACATTTATTTCTGTGTAATTCGATTCAATTCATTTTGCGTTATATGATTAAATAAATCCAAAAGAAATAACTCAGATTCATGTGGTACCGTTTATTAACAACTAACTCTCGATTCGACAAAGCAAAAGAAAAATATTTACGTTTTTTGTAACTACTGAAGTCGCATATCAGGTGAAACTTGAACGTCTTATCAGGATATTACAAATAATACTTTGTAGATTTACGTAGAATGCTCTTAACAAATAAAGAATGTTTATTTTATAAAATTTATATTTTTACAAGGGCACACTGGCCGATTGGCCTTTATTTATTCAGAATGACGTTAAATGAACTTACGGCATACCATTAAGAATAATACTAAATGAGTGCAATGTATTTATACATAACACCACGTTTAGCGGGTTCTTAACATGACGTTTCCTTGCATCAGGCCCGGACTAAAGAATTTTTGGCGCTAAATTTTACTTTTTTTGTTTTTTATTTTTCAATGATGAAATCCGGTTTCGGCAGGTTTGTGTTTTATATGTCGTGTAGTTAACACCCAAGCAAAATTTACTTTTTTATTTGATACACCCTCTATAGGTGTCATGTGCTCTTTTTGGATCAAATTTAAAATGGTAATATACCGGGGAAAATCAAAAAATTGTAAATTTCAAAATTACCCTATATATTCTTAGTTTAAATAGACACAGAAAAGTATTTTGCACAAAAGTTTCTTTATAATGATTGTTGAATAATCTGCCGTTTTCAGAATAAGTATACGAGGTCAAGTAAAAAAGTTATCGGGCCTGACTTATTTTTTTTTAATGCAACATTCTGTATATTTTAATCTAAAAAGATAACATCTTAAATTCTCTCTCTTTAAAAATATAACACACCGTGGATGTTATCGATTTCCTAAGTGATTTATTTAGACTTTTTTACTTTAAACCAAAGTGGGCTATGTATGAAACAAAAGTTAATGTTCTAGAAACAAAACTATGTTGACAGTATAGCAGGAAAGAAATTATACAAGATATTTTAACAGACAAAGAGTATAAAATCAAATTCCTGATATGTAAAAGAACTATTTCTTTTCATTTAATTAGTAACATTATTTGTACTGACAATAATGTTATTTCAGTGAAAGAGATATCCATTTTTTGAAAAATATGGCTATTTTAAATAGCGATTGAAAAATATGGTGATTATACAGGATATTCCACGTAACTGGTTTCATTAAAAGTTTATGATGTTCTATTATTTACTTATATTTGAGATTTTGGCACCAGTATCTGTTCGATTGGAACTATAAATGTGAAATACTTTAACCAAAATATCACTTCCGGTTGACCGGAAATAGATGTCAACTTTGTTATTTTAAATAGAATGATCTAATTTTTTATTCATTTTTGGATTCTACGACCATAAATACGTCAGTCTTTATTAGCTATTCCTATAGCTACATGTTGCCGTTTTTGAGTTATTTAGGTTTTTCTTTTTTTTTAATCATAATCATTGCATCATTGAGAAATTAATATCTCGGTTAATACTACAAGTAGAGACTCCAAATTTGCTATGTTATGAATGTAGATATAACTCTAAGAAACGGTACACACTCTTTATATTCTAACATACAGGGTGTTCAAAACTGAGGGACAAAGTGATATATCTTCAAATGAAGAAAACTCATTTTTTTTAAAATAGAACATCCTGTATTTTAATTCGAAATTAGAAAGTAAATATCATCCCCTATCATTTTATATCAGCATTCCCTATACCTATCTTTAATAGATTTTGAGATATGAGCGACTTTTTGTTAAACAGACTAAGTAGCCCTATCTTTAAATGTTTGTAGCTGGCCTTGAATGGGATTAATGTCAAATTCATGCATTATTCTTTGAATAACCATACAAGAATGTCGCTGTTCGAATAGTCATTTCTATTAATATTGCGTTGTACAAAAGTGTAATTACGATGATATACATAAACACTTTTGGTTAGTCAATGAATTTGATATTAATCCCATTCAGAGCCAGCTACAAACACGTAAAGATAGGGCTATTTAGTCTGTTTAACAAAAAGTCGTTCATATCTCAAAATCTATTAAAGATAAGTATAGGGAATGCTGATATAAAGTGATAGGGGATGATATTTACTTCCTAATTCCGAATTAAAATACAGGGTGTTCTATTTTAAAAAATTGAGTTTTCTGTATTTGAAAATATGTCACTTTATTCCTGAGTTTTGAACACCCTGTATGTTAGAATGTAAAGTGTGCCTACCGTTTCTTAGAGCTATATCTACAATCATAACATAGCAAATTTGGCGTCTCTACTTGCAGTATTAACCGAGATATTAATTTCTCAATGATGCAATGATTATGACTAAAAAAAAAAGAAAAACTTAAATAACTCAAAAACGGCAACATGTAGCTATAGGAATAGCTAATGAAAACTGACGTATTTATACTTGGAGAATCCAAAAATGAATAAAAAATTATATCATTCTATTTAAAATAACAAAATTGACATCCATTTCCGGTCAACCGGAAGTAATATTTTGGTTAAGGTATTTTACATTTATAGTACCAATCGAACAGATACTGGTGCCAAAATCTCAAATATAAGTAAATAATAGAACATCATAAACTTTTACTGAACCAGTTACGTGGAATACCCTGTATAATGATTGTTGAATAATCAGCCGTTTTCAGAGTAAGTATATGGGGTTAAGTAAAAAAGTTATCGGACCTGATTTTTTTTTTTTAATGCAACATTCTGTATATTTTAATCTAAACAGATTTTAATTTTAAACATTTTAAATTCTCTTTTCAAAAATATAACACACCATGGATGTTATCGATTTCCTAGGTGATTTATTTAAACTTTATTACTTTAAACCACAGTAGGCTATGAAACAAAAGTTAATATCCTAGAAAAAAAAAACTATGTTGATATTATAGCAGGAAAAACCTTATATAAGATATTTTAACGGAGAAAGAATATAAAATCAAATCGTTGATATGTAAAAGAACTATTTCTTTTCATTTAGTTAGTAATATTATTTGTACTCATACAATAATATTATTTCAGTGAAAGAGACATCCATTGTTTGAATAATATGGCTATTTTAAATAGCGATTGAAAAATATGGTGATTATATTATTTTATATGTGCTTTTATTTTAATGTTATTACTTAATCAAAAGGTTGTAAATAATATTTTATATCGTAACAATGACACACATTTTGTTCTATCGATCGAAATTCACTCAATGAATGTAGATTATTGGTATCAGGACCAATAGTTTTCTCAGTGTGCGTTCAAACGTAAGTCTACTGGTAATAATAAATCCGAAATAATACACGCCGCGTCTGTCGAAATAGATGAATACTACGCGTTGGCGCCTCTGACCGTTAACATTTAACTATACAAGAGATCGGTAACTTTTATCGGGTTAAGTCTGTACACATGTGATATATCATCATGATTTTATGGATTTTACTATTGCATCTACATAATAAAGGAAATTAGAATTAAGTTTACGTAATTTCATTCGGGACAACCCTGTTAAACCTATCTTCATCGACTGACTCATTTCACTTAATACCAAAATTTTTATAATGCACTGCGCTAGATAAGGGGCATTTATTTCAGCGCCGCCTTATCACAAAACCGCGACTATTTGCGTTATAACATTATCGTCTGTCCATATTCGTTTTACGTAAAAAAAAAAACTATTGACGAGCACGTTTAACAATGCGATGATCCTTCTTATTTTGATTCGAGAACATTAAAGCAGCAGTGTTGTTCGTGCTATTAACATTCGTATATTGTGACAAATATCGAGTAATTAATTTTCTTGGATGGTTTTCGTGAAGTACATCAATATATTGCAGGTGGGTTTCTTATACTATAGATTATAAACCTTGTTGTATTATCGTCTTTGTTTAAAACGTTGAATTTTTGTGTGATTACTCAAATATCCGTGGGAATTTGTATATGGAATTTTTGTGCAGTTATTAGTGCATGTTAAACAGAACCGGTGGTGTAATCTTACACCTGTTTCCTCTTATATGTCTTGCAACAGGTCTTAAAGATTTGATACCATTGGTTTTTATTTAAGATGTCTTTAAATTTGCAAGAAATTGCTTTATAAGCATATTATTGTCGTTTAGTTGTGAAAATTTCGAGGATTTCCTGTAGCATCTTTTTCGTTTCTTTCTAGCAGCCCACATGGCGATTGTGGGGCGAAGAAAAGGCAGATGGGGCTCTCTACACTGTCTACCTCAAGAAGGTCCGTTATCACAGACCGACCAGAAGCTTATCTTCCTCGCATTCGGTGAGTTGTTTGTTTTTTCTTTCTAACTTTGCGTTGTATCGCGGTTTTTTTTTTTAATTGAAAAATAAAATTTATCAAAACGAGATATCGTAAAAATACACAGTGTGATTAATGTTATGTGTCCAAGTATACAGCGTGTCCCACCGAACTGGGTCATTATTATTATCACATTATCATTCATATTATTTCTTACTGTGAAAAGCTTGCAATCTTTGCATATTCGTCGTTCTGCTGGCTTTTCAACATCTGCATATTCCTCTCTAGCTCAAATGGTAGAGCGTACGTCCGGTAAACTAGAGTATGTAGGTTCGAATCTTGCCGGAGGAGAATTTTTCTTGGGAAAAATATTCCTCGTAATTATTACAGTTATCAGCAGATATACAGGGTGCCCCACCGAACTGGGTCATTAGATTTTTTTGAACATCTAGCAGGAATTTGATTTTGAAACTTGCAGTGTAGTCATGGCCCACTGTGGTGTATTTAAGGAAAATATTTTCAACGTTATAGCACTTTCAGTATACAGGGTGTTTGATGTCAACTTTCTTATTTTAAATGGAATGGTACAATTTTTATCGATACAATGAATGTATCGAATCATTAGCAACTAGTTTATATGAAGGTTCTCTATCCCTAAACACGACCGTTTTTGAGATATTTGCAATTTTCTTGATTTTTTGACGTTTACACTGTTTCAAGTAAAATTAATTAGCTGACAAGGTATCAGATATTTAGTGGTTTTACTAATGCCGATGTAAGTACAAAAACGTAGGTAGAAAGTTTTATGGCAATAATGACCGAATCACATACAGGGTGTTCGAAAACGCATCTCCAATGTGGATACCTTTAAACCAACAAAACTTTTTTATTTCAAATGGAACATGGTATTTTTTACTACAGCATTGAATGCAGCGTAAAATTCTACATCGCTTGACATTAGGGTTTGGTATACCTATTTTTGATAGTTTTTGCGATATTAGCATTTATTGCCTAAAATATGACTAATTTCCAAGTTTCGAGTAAATAAAATATTTTTTTTCCCTAAAAACACTCTGTATATTATTTTTTAGAATGATGCGTTATCTTTTTTTGCATTGTTTAGTTTCCATACCTGAGATATTTATCATTGCAAGTTTTCCAATTATTAGCAAATTTTATGTAATTGTAATTATAAAATATTAATAAGGCATAATTATTATGCGGCAGCAAATTACATGTTAATATTTTTGCCTGCTTATTAAATACACTGAAAATAAGTCAAATTAAAAAAAAACTAAGAAACTATAATTTTGAAAGAACATTTATATTGGGCATTTTCGAAGACTTTTAATAGTTTGTTCCTGATTTATGTTAACTGTTTGTATCGCTTAATACCTACTTTAACACAAAAAGCCAAGAGGCTGCATTGTTTACGAAGTTTCCATGTCAGACGGCTCCCCTACAAAGAAAATACCTGGTCTAGTAAGTGAACAATATTTAAAATATTATGGGTGTTTTAGGATATCTGCTTTAATTTCCCTTTGTATTTTTATTTTTTATTTTTGTTTTTGAGGTTATTATTCATTGCAAGTAAGCGTAGGTATCTAACCATTATTACATTCTTCATGAATGTGAATAAGTCTAAAATGTTATTTGTATATGTAATTTTCAATGTTTTTCTTATTTCTTTCGATTTACAATATTTTACTTGTTAGAAGAAAATGTGTGAAGGAGTTGACAGCATTAGGACTTACTATAAAAGATATGACTTGTTAATAGTGCATAGGTTTATCACTGGGCGATTTGGTAAATTACTATCAATGGATATCACTTGTTTGTTAGCACGTCTCATGGCCTACTAATATCTAATAATTAGTACACGTTCTCTATAACTAAAAGATATTACTATTAGTAAGAAACTAGTGAACGTTAGATATCTGAAACATAAATATTTAGATAGGTTAGGCAAATAATGTACAGAGTGTTTTGTAGGAAAAAAACTCATTTTATTTGTTTGAAACTTGGAATTTAGGCATATTTTCAGCAATTTTTGCAAGAAATGCTAATATTTCAAAAACTATTAAGAATAGGTATACCAAACCCTAATATCAATCGATGTAGAATTTTGCGCTGCATTCAATACTGTAGTAAAAAATACCATGTTCCATTTGAAAGAAAAAAGTTTTGTTAGCTTAAAGGTATCCACATTGGAGGCGCGTTTTTGAACACCCTGTATGTGATTCAGTGATTATTGCTGTAACACCTTATAGCTACGTCCTTGTATTTACATCGACTTTAGTAGAACCACTAAATATCTGCTATCTCATGAAATATTTGATTTTATTTGAAAGAGTGCAAATGTCAAAAAATCCACGAAAATGAAAATATCTCAAAAACGGTCGAGTTTAGGGATAGGGAATCTTCATATAAACTAGTTGTAAATGATTCGCGAAATTCATTGGACCGATAAAAATTGCACCATTCCATTTAAAATAAGAAAGTTGACATCAACACCCTGTATACCGAAAGTGTTATAAAGTTGAAAATATTTTCCTTACATAGATCACAATAGGTCATGTCTACAATGCACGTTTCAAAATCATATTTCTACCAGAAGTTCAAAAAAATCTAATTTCTTACAATTTCCTTCCTTACTTAATAATTATTTAATAAATTTCTTCTACACTTCTGTTGGTGTATGACATAACGTGCAATTTTCTTTTAAAAGCACATCAAACACTGTTTTTATAATACATATGACATAAGTTTGGTAATATCTGATGTTACGTAATGGCTGTAGAAAAAAAATGTGATTCAATAAATGTTGCACATCTGGGTTAAGTTATATAACTAACATGATTATAGTTTGCATACATTTTGCAAAATGATCGAAGTGTATGTTATTCCCAAAGAGAATGTTTAACAAAAAAAAAGATAAAATTCAATTTAATATATACTCTAAATGTTTGTGTTAAATGTGGCAATAATCTGACTTTATTTCTTTTTTACTTCTTATTGTAACGTTACATATTTATAAATACAACTCACCATTAGATGTGTACGCAACCTTCAAACAGGATCGTGAAGTATTTATTTGTTCATGCTTTGGTGATTATATTAATAACACATGTGGTACTGCTCCTTCACTCCTACGTAAATAACTTTAAACAGTTTATTATTATTTTTTTTTTATATTATGTTTCCATGTCAAGTATGTTCCCATTTTTACTGTTTGTTTTCGTTATTGCAACAAGTGTTCTTGGAAATGCGGTTAGGATAAAGTTTAGATTAACTAAATAATCGGTGGAAAAGTGTTTATTCTGTTTTATGTTTTTATTGCAAAGGATGAACAAGTTGTTTGGGTGGACTTGAGGTTGGTTTCGATAAAAGTGGAAGAAAATATACAGGGTGATTCTCAATATATGCGACAAACTTTAAGAGCCGATTCCTGAGGTTATTTTAATCATAAAAATTCATATGAGTATATGTCCAAAACGGTTTGGTTTTAAAGTTATTGAATGTTTAATAATAAATTATGAACTATGACTAACACGCTATAATATCACAGTTGGTTCTTCAAAAACTATTGTGTTGAGAGGGAATTGTTTATTTGTCATTTCAATATTTGTCAATAGTTATCAGAGTATTCATTCAGTTTATTGCCAGTTTCTGTTTTCTAAAATGAATTACACGAATGCTGAGATGTGTGATATGCATTTCGTTTACGGTCTTACCAATTGAAATTCGCGTGCTGCTAGACGTCTTTCTGAAGAACGGTATCTGAACCGTATCATCCAGCATTATTCAATATTTGCCCGTCTTCACCAACGTCTTAGTGAAACGAGAAATTTAAAGAAACGGACGACTGATAACGGGCACCCATCTACAGTGAGAACTCCACAAGTTGAAGAAATGGTAATAAATGAAATTAAGGAACATCCTACTACAAGCACCAGAGAAATTGCGTTTGCTTTAAACATTAGTCAGGCCACAGTTTGCAGAATATTGAAAGATCAACTGTTGTATCCATATCACATTCATCGGGTGCAAGCACTTTTGCCGGCAGGTTTTCCGCAAAGAGTGGCTTTTTGTCAATGGATGCAACACAAAATCCTGACTATTTGACTCAAATATTCTTCACCGACGAGGGTACTTTCTCTAGAAACGCGATCATTAATTTTCATAATAATCACATATGGGCCGAAGAAAATCCGCAAGAACTAGTGAATGCCCGTCATCAACATCAATTCTCTGTCAATGTGTGGGCCGGAATTGTTGGAGATCACTTGATTGGTCCACATTTTTTACCGATGCGGTTAAATGGCGAGGTATTACCGCAATTTCTTGAAGAGGAGCTACTACTGCTGCTGGAAAGAAGTTCCGTTGCAATTAAGATTACAAATGTATTTTATGCATGACGGTGCTCTAGCGTATTTTAGTTTAGTTGCTCGCGAGTTTTTGGACAATACGTAGGCAGATCGGTGGATAGGAGGGGGAGGTCCACAACCGTGGCCTCCTCGGTCTCCAGACTTAAATTCTTTGGACTTTTTTCTCTGGGGTCACCTTAAATCATTAGTTTATACGATTCCCATTGAAAATGTCGATGAACTGAGAAATCGTATTATCGTAGCTTTTCAAACAATTCGAAATACCCCGGTATTTTAGAACGGACTCGCCAGTCAATACGACGGAGGATAGAAACTTGTATTGCAGTTGGGGGCGGTCATTTTTAACAGTTAGTATAAGTTAATTTTGTTTTACTAATAATTATTTTATTAATTTATAATAAAAAACATTAATTATGTTAACTTACTATTAAACATTGTTCAATTTTAGTACAAAGCGAGTTTGGACATATGTTCTTATAAACTTTTATGATCAAAATAACCACAGCAATCAGCTCTTAAAGTTTGTAGCATATATTGAGAATCACGCTGTATAATCATTGCTTCATCAATCATTTGATATGTGAAGTAACTTTGCTATATACAGATACATTTTAGTCGCTTTTCTGTAGTACCATATAGTCAAATATTTCTAACCTCTAAGAAGGTTATGGAATTTTTTTTCTTTGAACTTTTTTTTTTTCCTTGTTTTCTCGTTTTGACAAATAGCTACATACTATCTGTCTATTTTATGTTTTAACCAACGTCTACCTGCTAGTTGAATAATACAACAACATTATCCCAACACAGTTACTTGTTGTAGACAGACCAAGTAATAATTGTCTCCATAATTTTATAATATTGGTTTAGCACTGGTACAGTGTTATTTCATTTCAATGATTAATAAATTTTATTTATTATAAATACATTTCTATAAAATGTTGATTCAAAACTTATATTGTTTGATTTAACCTACCTGTAGTATTCATCGAATCACTATTTGCATATAATTTAATAATTTTGGGTAGTTATACGAAAAAGATTTTCTTGTTAGTGGAACCATTTTCGATTTTGCTTAAAATCACAAACACAACATGTTTGAAAATGAAGATCTCTTTCCATGTGTTGAATTTATCGTCGTTTTTAATGTTAGTGTAAACAATTGATGTCCAGGAAATTGTAATCAGGGTAGGTGGGAGGCGTAAATACGCAGATAGAAGGATAATGTTTTTTAACCAGTCTTTTTACACGCAATTTGTTGATATGTACGCGTGAACAAGCTTACAAGGTCTATATAACGTACATATAATACTCTATAACATGTATGTCATCTATAGTGTTATCTATCTGCTTTGACGCATGTAGAAAAGACTGTTACATTTTTAAAACAAAAAGAGACACTTTTACATTTCTAGTAAAATATTAAATGAAACAACTTTGACTGTTAGTCCACAAGCATTTGGCTGTCCTAATTAACGTGTGTCCATACAAAGAAAAATGAATACACTTTATTTATTTGAAGTAATACGATATAAATCATTGATTTAAATATACAGGATGTGCCATTAATTGGTCAATTATGCTTTAGTCAATTATTTAATGGGAAAATGCTTTAAGTGAAAGTTATTCAAGGGCTAGTGTTTTATAACCAAACATGGCGGCTTTGTAAATGCCGCCAACGCGACCGTTCGAAGGTTAACATTACTATTATTTCAGTTCGAGCCGTTTGGTAATTCTTTATGTTTGTTAACAATACTTTTTTTTGTATTTCAGGATTCAGATGACGAAATATCCCATCTGGAATGGGAGACGGTACGTGTCAGGTTCGTGAAAGCCGGCACGCTGAAGAAACTGGTGGAGGCCCTGTCTACAGATGACGGCGAATTGGAGACGACATATATAAATGTGTTCCTGGCCACTTATCGTAGTTTCTCTAGTGCCAAAGAGGTGCTGAGGCTCCTGCTGCAGAGGTACGAAGAACTAGCAGAGACACCAACTAACGGCAAACCGGATCATCATGAGCAGCATAGAAAGTGAGTTAGCTTGTTGGGAAGTGTACAGAAATAATGTGTATTTAATGTGATTATATTTATCACCAAATGTAAATTAAATTCCATTTTTCTGCAAATGTCAATAAATCAGATATTGCTCAATTGAATAGTCGGCCGCGAAGTTTCAATTTTTTTTCCGACGGAAGTTGCTTCTTTTGTCTCTTCGACAATTTCAGACGGCGTACACTGCATTTCTAAAAATCTCTAATTTAGGGCAACTTACTAATTGCTTACTAATATCCCTAATATAGACTATCTATTTTAACGTAACACCTACGATGTTGGCGGTTCTTCGGCTCTGGGTATGGTCTTGACGTGGTCTATATGAATATCGGCACACACAGGGGTCTCGTCTGGAAATTGGCTCGATGTAACTACGTTGTCCTGCCCTCTGGTGGCTGTATTCGGTTTCCTCTAGATTGGGAAATTCACGGCTCGACTGACTAAACGCAATCTCTTAATTGCAAGACTCCTCCCTCAGGAGGTTTACTCCTTGGCACTTTTCTCTGGCAGCAAACGGTGGCCAAAGCCACTTACCAATCACGGGGCTAACATTAGCTCGCTACGCAATGCATTTTGAATAATATAGTGTGTGGTTGTAAGCGAGCGCATCGTAGCAAGTCCGAACGCTAGGCACACACAATGTGAGAAATATGGGTAAATCGATGTGGTCGCTTTAAAGCAGACTGTATGCACCTAACTGTGTTGTGGCCAGCGCCTAATGATGGGTCCTTCTACAGCCGCCTCTCCAGTCGAACGGCACGTCCACCCACTTTAGACGCTGACTGACGACTTCCCTTTGTTCGCTTGCGTACCTATGCGCTCCCACTTGCTTACCTCGGCTGTTCGCTAATCAGGGACTGCGCGCAAATTCTATATATTTTATATTGCTGTGTACTGAAGGTACCAAAGAAAATTGAAAATGCAAAAAGAATAATTAAAAATGAAAAATTAAATTAGCTAGCTCAACGGATTAAAAATTTAAAGGGCGCAAAAGAGCAATTAAACTCAGGGTTACCCTTGCAAATTAAAACTAATCACGAAAAGTAAAAAAATAGGTAAAACTAAATTAAACTCGGACAATTCAAGTAAATTAACAAAAGAAAGACTTAAATACAACCACAAAGCTTCTATTCACCCAACCCGTGGTGATTAACAATTAAATATAAATCAGAAAAATTAAACTCTTAAAATTATAATCTATCTTCCTGCACGAAATAATAAATGATCCTATATCTAAAATGTGTACACAACAATATAATAACAATTATTATTAAACGAGTTCCTTGATGGACGAAATATAATCAAATTAAACAAAACAAATCTCTAAATCAAATGAATTAACAAAATGGCAGCAAATAAATTTGAAATAAATACTCAGGCTTTAACGTCTATCGAGAAACTAGTTCTTACAATGTTAAACAGTCGCATACATATAAACAACAGCTGGGTGCAACGCAACGCGCAAAGATCATCGAAGAAAACTTCTAAGAAGGACATGAACAACAAGAGCAAATAAAAAACATATTAAAGAGTGAAATTAAATTAAAATAACTGAACACTTAAATAAATAAAACATACAATCAAATCAATAACTAAATCTTGTACAAAAATTAACATTAATTTCAGAGAAAATTTGATCGAAACATTGACAAAGGCAAATCGGAGTAAACATGAACATCTGTGCAACTTAAAAAAAACTCTCGCGAAAACAAGGTGTTCATCCACAGCAGTAAATAGAATGAAATCGAATATTTTTTATTAAGTAAATAATCCCATTACACCCAGAAATCCAAATCTCCTTACAAACCCGCTTTTTTCAATTAAAAATAGATGTTCTTGTAAAAATTTGCCAACGTTTCACAAAAAAAAAAAAATTGCATATTTCATTTGGAGTAAAAGTAACTATTCACGGCTTGCTCTTTATTAGAGACGCGAGCACCCCATGAAAAGTATCATGTTCCTTTTGTATAAAATAATTATAAGAAAACATTTTTACAATTTTCCCTTTTCAGAACGTTGATATCGGCGCTACACGTTTGGCTGGACAGTTACCCGGAAGACTTCAAGGAAGCACCGAACCATCCGGCTCTACTGCAACTCGTGCACTTCTGCGAGGAGTATCTCCCTGCTACAGAGCTGGAAGCCAAAGTCCGACACAGACTGGACAGGTATAGCAGGGAGCCCCGTTTGGATCCGTTGCTAACACCTCCGCCCAGTTTCGCTATGAGAGCGAATATACCGGGATGGAAGAGGTATTGTCTGCCGGACGTTCCTGTTAGACATTTCGCCGAGCAACTAACTCGCATGGATGTCGTAAGTTTTTTTTTTTTTTGAATTGTCATACAATCTCACATCTTCCTCTTCAATCACTTTGTATAAGTAGCCGGTAAATATTTATTTTAATGTCTGATTTGTTGAAGAACCGTGGTGACTGAAGTATATGTTATTATTAGTAACGTCCAGGTCGTTGGATGTATGTACATATCCTGTGCTCAAATAACGTTTATATTCGAAGCGATGTTTGTTTAACCGACATAGAAGTAAAGATTTAGAAAAAAAAGATATATGTATATATAAATTATACAGTTAGATATCGGTAAAAGTTTTAATTAAAACAAACAAAAATAGAATTAGATTAAAATATTGAGATACTCTAAATTAAAAAAAAATACATAAAAAAAAAAAATAAAAAGTACGATAGGATATAAAAAAAAATGCAATGGTTTTATCTTTTAATACAAAATATTTATATCACGGGCCTAGATTAGAACCTTGAAGTACTCTGATCGAAGAAGATTAAAGTATACTATTTGGAACAAATGAATTAGTTAGTTATTGATATAAACTTATGCATTATTACTATGTTTTTAGTACGGATCTATTTTTTTCAACACAATGCATTATTTTTTTATATTGTAGATCTAAATTAAAATCTTTAGATACAGCAAAAGCCAAATAATGAAAAATCTATGGTAGGTAATATAAGAAAATAGAATGTCTTTAGGTTGGAGTTGTATTTTATTTATTTATTTACCCTCTTGAAGTACAAAAATAAAGCAACTGCTGTGTACAGAATGTACCAAAAAAAATGCATATTGAAAATTAAAAATGAAAAATTAAATTAGCTAGCCCAACGGATAAAAACCAAAAGGGCGCAAAAGAACAATAAAACTCAGGGTTACTCTCGCAAATTAAAACTTGAATCTGATCACGAAAAGTAAAATGTGGGTGAAAGAAATCTGACTTTCTTTAATTACCCCAAAAATTGAAAAGGTTTAATCAAGAATAAAAGAACAGAATTTTGAAAAACGTCAAATTCACAATCAATAATTTTATTATAAAAAAAAGAAAAAAAAATACAAATAAATTGCAGAAAAAAAAAACCGTGAACATAGGGCTCTGGCCGAAATCAAAAACTGCATAAGACTCTAAATTACAAAAGGACAATGCTAAATCCTCTATCAAAACAATCCACGCGGTTTCAAAATTAAAACAAACTAAATTAAACGTGGACAAATCAAGTAAATTAACAAAAGAAAAACCTACGTACAGTGAATAGAAGCACAAAGCTTTTATTCACCCTACCCGAGGTGAAAAAAAAATAATCACAAATCAGCAAATAAAAAAACAATTTACTCTTTAAACTAAAATACCTTCCCGAACTAAAATAATAAATGATCTTATATCAAAATTGTGTACACAAGAATATAATAACAATTATTATCAAGCGAGTTCCTTGATGGACGAAATAAATCAAATTCAAACGAAACAAAACTCTAAATCAAATGAAATAACAAAATGGCAGCAAACAAATAAGAATAATATCTACTCACGCTTGCGTCTATCTGGGAACTCGTTCTTACAATGCTAAACAGCTGCGTGCAGCGAAACCGCGCACAGATCATCGAAGAAAACTTCTGAGAAGGACATGAACTACAAAAACGAGCGCTATCCATTTTACAGAGTGAAATTAATTCAAAACAAATGAACATATAAATAAATAAATTAAATAATCAACTCAATAACTAAATCTTATTTAAAAATAAACAATTTACTTTGTGGAAACTCTTACGAAACATTGATAAAGGCTGATCGGATTAAACATGAACATCTGTGCAACTAAAAAAAAACTCTCGCGATTACAGGGTGTCCACAGCAGTACTGACATTACTAGTAGTGTAACAATCTAAATATATCCTTGTAAAAAATATAATGTCTGCAATATCAGCAGAAGACAATGACTTTATGCAATGTTTTTTTATTAATTAATTTTTAATACAGAACATCTATAAATATGTAATTATGGACTTAGGCTAGACCCCTGAGGAACACTGCTTTCTCATAGATTGAGATATACGATTAGGGAAGAAAATAAAATGCATAAATGTTTCCTAATGCCTAAGTACTTTCAAATACTTTCCTCATTAGAGTAGCTCATGCTTTTTTTTTTAAATCGTTGGTCACAGTGCATGCACGTGGTAATTACTTTGAGTGTTTGTATGTCACCAAAATGTGTGCTAAAAATATTTAAATATCCTTCGACGACGAATATACCGTCTACGCAATTTGTGGTTAGTTTTTTAGATGCACCACCGCCCGGTTTACGAGTTACAATGTTCTTGTATCAAAATCTGCCTGCGTGGGTTTATGAACTTACACTTGAATTTTATGCGAAAATAACTTTAAGTCCTTTTTTAAAACTGTATGGCATGTTCCCACTGACATCTAAATTTTTTTTTGAGAAAACCTTGGAATTGATTCTTTAGGTGAAATGGAATACCCTCTAAGCAATTTGCCGTTCATTTTTTAAGTGTACCACCGCCAGGTTTACAAGTTACTACCGCAGTTGCACGAAATTTGTCAATACAAGCATGAACATGACTTAAAAGGTGTGCCTGCTTGTATGTATTGACAAAGTTCGTGTAACTGAGACAGTAACTCGTAAACCTGGCGCCAAGTTTCAAAAAACGCATTTTTGTCCCATATTGCCCCATTTGACGGTGTTTGATGATTTTTTTTTAACTTTTTATTCCTGCGAGTCTTTTTTTTTTAAATCTCTAATAAACCATTAAAATGACGACAGTTTTCATTATCCTTTGTACATAGTATGTATAAGCTTTCTCTAATTAATTGAGTTTCCTTTTGTGAAGCTGGGTCATCTGATGGGATCAAACATTGCTTTAATTTTTGTTTCTTACAAAGGTCACTTACAAAACGCAAAATTGCGAAAATACCAAATTTTGCATTACAAACTAAAATGAAGCCACGCCAAGTTCTTCGAATTGAACAAATAATAGGCTGTTGTCCTTTTGTGAGAATTTTATTTATACCGAAAATAAGAGAAATCACAGTCCGTGTCCCCGGTTATCAGAGAGTTTTTCATATTATATTAAAAAACCTGTACAATTTTGATAGGGAATAATAAAATTGTCCTATTATGAGAGTGTCCATTTAGGGAAGTTTTACTGTACATTGTTATAATAGATGTTCTAGTATGGGTCTAATTTTTAAATTGAGTGTAATTATTATGTTACATACATAGATTAGAACCTTCAAATACTCTTCATGCAAAAAAAAAAAAAATTGAGATATACAACAGGAAATAAAATAAAATGCATTATAGATTTGATGAGACATTTTATTGATAAAATTTTGCCTCAGTAACAGTAAATTTAGTTAGACAAGGAGATAATGCAATTATTACATTACACTTGTGTTTTTAGCTTGTCTATTGTAGACCTATATTACATCTTTGCCTACTGGAAATGTAAGATGTTGAGATGATGAGAAAGTTTAATATAGACCTATTTCTTACTATAGATAATTTATATTAGAAATTTAGATGAGAACTTTGAAGCGATTTGAATGCCAAAAGGATTACAATAAATGATAGGAACGAAAAAGAAAATTGAATGTTTTTAGTATGAACTTTTTTTTTTTAACAACATCTTTACGTTATGGGCCTAGATTAGAGTCATGAAGTACTCCAAATGCAAAAAAATTAAATGTAAGATGATAAAAATCATTGTTTTCTTTCTTTTGACGTTTCGTCTTTATTTCATCTTTTTGTTTCATTGAAAGATTGTGTTTCAATATAATATGTTGATTTGATTATTTATTGTTAGTTAAATATGAAAACATTAAATTTTGTAATTAAATCAATTTCTAAAAATTTAGAAGAGTATTTAGTTTAGAAACCAAGAGAAAGAGAAAAAAAACAAAGATATATGTACAAAGACAATTTGAAAATAAAAGTAATTTTTTAGTGTATAAATAATTTATTTATTCATACAATTTTGTTTTCTTTGGGAGAACACCAAACTCCAAACTTACTCAAATTCATCAAAAATAATATCGCTTACATTTTTTTTGTTTTTTGAAACACGCTACCTTTATATATTACCAACTTATTTCGAAATATTAATGATGTAGGTGTTCTTGCGCCTCCTTTAATAGTATAGCGGCCCATTTTGCCTGGTTCTCGGGTGTCTTGGACAGTTTCTCGAGAAAATTGAAGATCGGCAAGCAGACTATGAATCCGTACGCGTAATATCTGAACGTCCAATTGTTCTTCCTGTAGAACAGCCACGGAAATTGGGCTATCTTCGCGCTGAAGGTGTAGGGGTATTTCATGGGCCTTACCGGCTTGAAGTTCTCTAACATCTGCAAATATAAAAAAAACAAAATCTAAATATGCAAAGATTGCGAGCTTTTTACAGTATGAAATAATTAACGAATTAAATGTATTTCTACTAATAATTGTAATAATTAAGAGGTATTTTTTCCCAAGAAAAATTTTCTCCTCACGCAGGATTCGAACCTACATACTCTCATTTACCGGACGTACGCTTTACCATTTGAGCTAGCGAGGAATATGCAGGTCCGTGCGACAAATCAACTTATGTCGATATCAGATCTTGAAACAAATTAAATGTATTTCAGCTAATAACTGCAATAATTAAAATCTAATATCTAAAGCGTTTTTTTTTCATGCTTTTTCGCAGGACTTATTTAAGAAATGCGCATCTTCGTCAGCGAAAATGGTGGAGCATTATATTTCAAGAGTCGTATTAAATGTCTTGACCATTAATGTGTAGTACGTTTTAAGTAGTTTTCTTTTGTTCTTACTTTTGGAACACCCTGTATAGGCGAAAATATGTTTTGGTTATGTAGCATTGAGTTCTGTACAACTTATGTAGAAAAGATTTTTTCCTAAAAGCAAAAATAGAGCTTTAATGAAAAACCTAGTCTTCCTGAACACCCAGTATATTTAAAATTATTTTTAACTTATGCACTATTGAATTCTATAACACTTTTGTGGAAAAGATTTTTTCCTAAAAGGAAAAATAGAGCTTTAATGAAAAACCCAGTCTTCCTGAACACCCCGTATAGTTTAAAATAATTTTAGGTTATGCGGCATTGCATTTTACAAAACCCTTGCAGAAATTTTTTTTTCCTAAAATCAAAAATAGAACTGCAATCATAGATCCAGTCTTCGGGAACGCCCTGTATTTTCGAAATTATTTTTAGGTAATGCGGTATGAAATTCTATAAAACTTTTGTAGAAAAGATTTTTTCCTAAAAGCAAAAATAGAGCTTTAATGAAAAACCCAGTCTTCCTGAACACCCGGTATATTTAAACATATTTTTAGGTTACGCAGCATTCAATTCTATAAAACTTTTGTAGACAAGATTTTTTCCTAAAAACAAAAATAGAGCTTTAATGAAAAACCCAGTCTTCCTGAACACCTGGTATATTTAAAAATATTTTAACTTATGCACTATTGAATTCTATAACACTTTTATTTATTTTTTTTATTTTATTTATTTATTTATTTATTGTACTTACAGAGAAATTCCAATTAGTACATCTTTCTATTTATAACAAAATTTAAATTTAAATTCTTGTGAGCAAATAACAGAACAACAACAAAAAATACTTAAAATACTAATTATGTTTAAAGACCGAAGTTATTACAAAAAAGAAGAAAAAAAAGTAAACAAAACAGTAAACACTATATAAGCATAAATTAAATTTAATAAACTTAAATTACTGTCCAGATTCATTGTGGATTATATGATGTATAAAGCGGGTAATAGAGCAATGGAACACATCAATGTTATCTAAAGAGTTTAGGTAGCCCAATATTCGATGCAAAGGATTATTCTGTCCATATAGTGTTCTATGAAAGGGAATATGAAAAGTGGTCTGGGTTCGGGAATTGAAAGTTGGTACTCGCAGGTTAATTTCGGATATTAATGTTGGGAGTCTATGGAATTATGCAGTAAACGGTAACCAAATTTTAAGGCCAGTAAGCGTCGGCGAAACTCAAGGGAGTTGATACCTAGAATTGTCAGCCTATCTGTATACTCATAGCTCTCCTTGTTAATACGTAGTTTGTATAATACGAAATTCACCATTTTTCTTTGTACATTTTCTATTCTGTTGACATGTGTAGTATAGTAAGGTGACCAAATTATACAGCAATACTCTAAGATAGATCTAACTAGTGAGTTGAAAAGTGTAATTATCGCCATGACATTTGTGAAGTCTGCACATGTTCTTTTAATAAAGCCACACAATCGCAAAGACCGATTTATTATTGCGTCGATATGCGGTGTAAAATTAAGCGAGCTATCAAATATTACGCCCAGATCAGTTATTTGTGTAACCCGTTGCAATATGACGTCATCCAATCGGTAATCAAAGATCAGCAACGACGAACTTCTAGAAAAAGTTATTGTGCGACATTTGGAACTATTTAAATGCATGTTGTTGTTTTTGCACCATGTAAGTAGTTGGTTTAAGTCCTTCTGTAAATGTGTGGAATCAGATAAACTTGTTATACTTTTAAATATTTTTAAGTCGTCTGCATACGATAAAAATTTGCAATACTGGAAGGATGAGTAGAGATCGTTAATAAAGAGTGTAAATAAGATAGGAGCCAGGTGGCTTCCTTGTGGAACTCCGGAAGTAACAAAAATTGGTTTAGATTTAGCATGCGATATTGCAACCACCTGTACTCGGTCCTGTAGGTATGATGATATCCATGCGAGCAACGGTCCCTTAATCCCATATAGTGTGAGCTTTTCTAACAAGAGCTTATGATCCACTTGGTCAAACGCCTTCGAAAAGTCAAGATATACCGCATCAACTTGCTTTCCCAATTCCAGTGAAGCGTTAATAATATTTGTGTACTCTAATAAATTTGTTTGCGTACTGCGCCCTGAATAGAATCCATGTTGATTATTGTTAATTACATTACGGTATGTTTTAAAAATCGCTTCGCTGACAATATGCTCCAGTACCTTTGACATACTCGGTAGGATAGATATTGGCCGATAGTTTTGTATTAACTCTTTCTCTCCACTTTTAAAAATTGGAATTATATAAGTCAGTTTCCATTTATCCGGAAAGTAGCCAGTAATCAAAGATTTCTGATACAATAAGGCGAGAGGTAAGGACAAAGTAGGACTGCACATCTTTAGAAAGTATTCTGGTACGCCATCAGGATCAGGATTTTGACGTCCTTGAAGGTGAATTAGTTTATGGAAAACATCATCAGGAGTAATTGATATATTGCTTAAGTTGTAATTGTTTGTGAAATGAACCGGATTGATATTGTAATGAACAGAGTCATAGTGTTGATAAACTGTCTCAAAAAATGTAGCAAATAAATCACATATGGGTATTTAAATTTTCTGATGTAACGTCGTTATATATAAATTTTGCAGGTAAGCCACTGTCTCTTTTTTTAACTTTTACAAAATTCCAAAAAGCACCTATATCCTGAGTAAGTGTCTGTTGTGAGTAGGATACAAATTTTTTATAATCATTAGTGATTGCTTCCTTGGACTTAGAACGAAGAAATTTATATCTATTATAAATTGCAAGATTTTTTGTTACTTTATATTTATTGTAAAGTTTATTTTTCTGTTTTATAAGCTTTTTTGTCTGTCGGGAATAATAACGAGGATATTGGTTAGGGTAAATATAATATTTTGGAACAAACATATCTACAGCGTTAATAACAATAGCATAAAATCGAGATAAGCTTTCATTTATATCCGCAATTAGCAGATTCTCCCAGTCAAATGAAGCAAAATAATCATTTACGTCATCATAACATACTCGCCTAAAATTATATTTCCATACATGAGAACACTGCAATGGCTTTATAGTAGCAATATTCAAATTAAAATTTAGTGGTGGATGATGATTATCTGGAGAAACTAAGTGAAAAGCTTCCGCATTAACCTTAACATTTGGATCATTAACTAACACTAAGTCCAGTATTACATTGTTCAAATTCACATTAAAGTTGTGTTGTAGTAGACCATAGAATACTAGACCATCGCAGAAAATAGTTTCCAAATTGCCAGTCGGTGTTCCAATTTGTTGGTTATCCTCCAAAGTCCATTCCACGCCTGGCAAATTGAAATCTCCCACCATACACATCATAGCGTTAGGGTAGCGCTCCGTTAGTCTCTCGATATCATGGAGCAAATTTGAATATGTTGCAATACTAGATGCAGGTGGAATATAAATGGATCCAAATATCACGTGATTACTGTTAATACAAACAGAGGCATATACTGCCTCAACGCCGTTTGCAGGTAACACAATGGATGACGATGGGAAATGTTTGCGAACTGCAAGTAGCACACCTCCTCCTCTAATGTTGGGATCCTGCGGGTTCCGATCATGTCGATAAACACTGTAGTTGTTATCAAATAGTTCGGCTGTATTTATGCCATCATAAAGCCAAGTTTCTGTCAAAATAATTACATCGAAATTTGACGCTAAACAGTTATTATAAAATTCATTTGTTTTGGTTCGTAGGCCTCTAACGTTTTGATAAAAGCAGTGAAGGAATTCGTTAGGGTTAGTTATTAGTTTTTTGCATCTACTATTTGTGGTTTGCCACGAATGTATCGAATTGTCTTGTTAGCACCATTTTTATTTAAATGAAGTAACCTCCCACGTAGGTCCTTGAGATGTTGTCTTTGCATTGGTGTTAAATCGGGCTGAATCTTTATGGAGGAGTCAGCTTTCTTTTTATTTTTCAAGATTTTCAAAGCATCACTCTTCGACGAAAGAGTGATTTTCATGGGTCTCTTTTTCTCTTGTGTAAATTTGCCTAATCTAGCAAGTTGCAAATTCGTTACGTTGACCGTAGCATCTCTAGTGTTCAAGATCTTAATCACATTCTCGGTCTCTTCCTCTTTTCGAGCCAGGCGATCCGAGTTATTGGGTTCTTGTAAGCTGAAAATAATTATACTGGACTCTCTAGACTGGCGGTCTTGGAGCTCTTCAATTATGCTAACTACATTATCATTCCTCGATAAATTTTCTATATCATCAGATTTCCCGTTGTGAACATTTTTTAGCATCTCAACTTCATTTTCCAGCCTTTTGACAGTATCCTTTAAACTATTTAAAGTAGCGAGCTGATTTTTAAAATCCATACAGTAGGAGCAGAAGAAGACAATTTTCCGATCTTTAGCTTTTACACATTGTACTTCCATCCTCGACAAACCACTGCATGTGGAATGAATGCATTTTTTGCATAGATCACATGATATTTCTCTCTCCGGTATAATTGTATCGCTACATTCCAAACAAACAATCGAGGACATCCCAGCTACTTATTTTAGATTGAATGAAAAAAAAAAAAAAAAAAAAATAGACAAGGACACTCTCTTCACACCAAGGTGCCGGTCGTGGTGACTAACTAATCGACAAACAATGGTAGGCAACGGAAGGAACACACAAATGACAACAGAGGTATAAATATTAACTTTTCGTATGTCTCAGTGTATAGTTCTTCGAAAATAATATATGTAAATAAAACTTTTAAATAAAAGCCGAGGTATGAAAAAGAAAAGGAGAAAAACAGCTGGGAGACAAGAAATAAACAAGATCATACGAAAATTTCGGTTAATGTATGATACATATATGCAAATTCTCTAACAAAATGGGGGAAAAAACTACCAGGTTTATAATTTCATACATTAAGTATGTAAAAAGTACAATCGTAGTTAAATAAATTCTCAAGCAGGTAATATTATGAGAGGTTTTAACTCACTTTTAATCTGAAGAGATAAACACACGTCTGTACTCACTCACAATCTCTCTACACACTTTTGTAGAAAAGATTTTTTCGTAAAAGCAAAAATAGAGCTATAATGAAAAAAAACCACTTCCTGAACACTCTGTATATTTTAAAATATGTATAGGTTATGCAGCATTCAATTATATAAAATTTTTGTAGAGAAGATTTTTTCCTAAAAGCAAAAATAGTAAATATAATTAAAATCTAAAGCGTTTTTTTTTTGTTTTTTTCGCAGGAATTATTTAAGAAATTAGTTCCGCACCAGTGTTTGGGCGCAGTCTGGTCTAGAAGAGATAAAAGCCGATCGCACGAGGCCGCAACCGTTCTAGCGACCGTGAATCAATTCAACGCCGTATCCTTTAGGGTGATATCGTCGATTCTAGTCGAGCCCGATTTGAAACCGATCGATCGCGCCCAGATCGTCATCTGTTGGATCGATATAGCGCAAGAGCTGCGCGTCTTGAAGAATTTCTCTAGTTTAAAAGCGATAATAAGCGGATTGCAGAGCAACCCCATCTATCGGCTGCAGAAGACCTGGCAAGCGGTGCCGAAGGAGAAATTCGAACTATTCGACGAGCTGGCCAGGATATTCAGCGAAGATAATAACCAGTGGACGCAACGGGAGCTATTGATGAGGGAGGAACGGCGAAATTCGCCGACACGGTCGGGGAAAACGATAAGCAATTACAGAAGGTGTTTCAGAAGCAGAATACGCGCACTGCGAACATTTCTTTCGGCACCATACCGTATTTGGGGACATTTCTGACGGATCTAACCATGATCGATACTGCCATTCCTGATTATATAGGAGACGGGTTGATAAACTTCGATAAAAGGAGGAAAGAGTTCGAGGTGCTGGCCCAGATTAAATTATTACAGGGTGCTGCGAACGCCTATCAATTAACTGAAGATCCTCTATTCGACCTTTGGTTCGATTCCCTCCTAGTCTTGGACGATAGGGAAGCTTATAAATTGAGCTGCCAGATCGAGCCGTCCTCGACTAACACCGTTAAAAACAAGAAGAAATCCTCTGGGCATCAAAAAACGACTCGATAGCCTCGAATTCCAGCAGCAACAGTTCGCAATTCTACTGTGATATAGACAGTATGCCCAGTTCACCGCACAACAGCATCGACCGGAAGTTGAGTCCGTCGCAAATGTCGAACTCCAGCAGTAGTTCGTCGTTACCGTCGCTAGATGTCTCTCTGAACAGTTCGCATTCGGGCGGCGCCAATAATAAGTTACAGGTGCCCCCCAATAATAATAATTCGGGTACCCTCAGTCCGAATCATTCGCAGAAGAGCAGTCCCGATTTTTATATAATCAAAGTGACGTACGAAACGGATTGCGTCGAGACCGACGGCATCGTGCTGTATAAGAGTATTATGTTGAGTAATAACGAGAGGACGCCACAGGTCATAAGGAATGCCATGTATAAGTTGGGGCTGGAGGGGAATCCCGATGAATACACTTTAGCCCAAGTATTGCCGGATAAAGGTGAGTTTAAGGTTGTTTCTTTTTAATAAGGAATTTTTTATTTTTAAAATGCCATCTTGTGACAGAAAAATTAAGTTGATCGAATCAATAATGTTATCTATTTAATTTCTTTTTTCTTGGTTTTTAGGTCGTCAGTAAAAACATGAATGAATACGACGTTTCGCTTTATTGAAAAGCTTTTTCAAGTGTATAAATATATATATAATATTGTACATCGGTTTTATCATTGACTGCATTTTTATGTTTATAAATTTGAATTATTTCAAGTATATTACGCGTTTTTAAATTTTGTTCTTTGTTTAAAATTGTTACGTTGTTGAAATCAAAGGTATGATTTTGAGTTATTTCATGTTTTTTTAAAGCTGTAAGATTTTTATTATATTTGTGTCCTTTTATTCTATTTTCCAAATATTGCATGGTTTCACCTATATATAGGTACACCGTTACAATTTTGACAGTCTATTTTATAAACTATGTGTGATCTGTCATCCATATTTCAGAAAATTATATAATTTAATTTTATAACTAAATACAATATTTTTAAAGAACTATTTAATTACAAAATTCAAAAACAAATAATCAAAACATCCTATTTTAAAACGCAATCTTTAAATAAAACATAATAATATATTCAAAATCATAGTAAACAAAAACATTTTATTTATAATTTACAATTTTTACATTTATTTATATACTTGAAAAAGCTTTTCAATAAAGCGAAACGTCCTATTCATTCATGTTTTTAATACTGACGACCTAAAAAGCAAGAAAAAAGAAATTAAATATTATATACATGGTCAAGATTTGAAGCTTTAAAATTAATAATGTTGTCATATCTTATTATTATTATTATTATCATTTTCAAAAAAGGGTAGTTTGGTTTAATTCTGCCTTCAAATCATAACAGCCTTTTTTTCTATTTTAAAAATAATTGTATTATCCGTTTTCATTTCTTTCCTATTTATTTGTTTTTTTTTGTATGTGTTGAATCTGTGAAATTTTGGTACTTTACCCCAGAATGCTATTTCTATTAACAATTTACAATGTTCATCGAGTATCATCCATACCTCAATCTCATGCTTTTAAAAATGGTAAAATCTATTTCCTTTTCGGACATTTCCCACACCTCTTAACCAAATAGTTTCTTTTTTTTTTTTAGTTTAAAATCATTGAGCGTTGACAATATGTGATCGATAATCATTAATTCTCACTCGATTTGAATTTTCTCACCATTTATTTTCGTTTCAACCGAATTAAATCTTGCTAGTCTCATTATTTTTCATTTTATAAATGCTTACAGTAGTTTCGAATCTGATGCTGATAGAGCAATTTTTTTCTTTGGAAGTTGGCTGTTTTTGGAACTGTAAGTCAAGTAAATTACGTTTAAGGTTATAGAGTGACTCATGATAATTTTATTTCTAATTTATTATTATACAGGGTTTTCCACGGAACTGGCTGGTTAGAAGTTTTCCGGCTTAACGAAATTTCTCAGTTTTAAAAGTTTGGGATTTGCAACAACTTGCTACTTGCTTTTTTCCAAAAATATTTCCAACCTTTTTGCACTTCCGGTGCACACCGGAAGCCGCCATGAACTTTGTTATTTTAAATAGAACACCCTATATATTATTATATTTTTGAATTTACCATAAAATTCTATGACGATTACTACTAGGCTTTCCTATACCTATTTTCAACTGTTTTTGAGATATTGCGATTTTTGTTAAAATTTTGACATTTACATCGTTATATGTAATAGATTGATTCTCTCTTGGTTTAAGTGTTAGAAGTCTCCCATTTTAAAATTAACAAGTACTAACATTGTTTTACCAAAACGTAATAAAAAAAATCATTGAAATTATATAGGGTGTTTAAAAACTAGCGGCATATCAAAGAATTTTGAAAGTTGCAAAACTTAATTTTTTCAAATAGAACACCCTGTTTATTTTTGTATTTTTGATGTAGAATTAAATTTTACACCGATTTGCCGTAACATTGCCTATACCCATCTTCAGTAGTTTTCTTTTAAAGTACTCGTTTTGTTTATTACCGCTTTTTGGAAAAAAATAAGTACCAAGTTGTTGCAAACCGCAAATTTTTGAAATTGAGGAATTTCGTTAAGTCGGAAAACTTCTAACTAGCCACTTCCGTGGAAAACCCTGTATATCGCATACTTCTTGCTCTAGTCTTTTCTTGGTCATCTTCTCCTCTTGAACTAGACCCATTCTGCTTCCTACATTAGCTTCATTGATACCCGGTAACATAAACAGTAATTACAATTTTTATAATCTACCTTTCCAGTTCTTTGAAATCTTTCTTTCAGTCTTTTAAAAGAGAGAGCACATTGGGTTTCCTTTCCGCGTTCGGATATTTTTGACTGTACATCCGTGAAGCCAGAAAACAGTTTCTATCACATTCTCCTAGCCTAGCACATACATCATATTAATTAATTCTTCTTTGGAAAACTTCATTTTATACGAAAAATCTAATTACTTGATTGCACTGAACACGATTAAACATAAAAAAAAAAACGGTTGTCATTATAGAGTAATCGCCTACTAAGAGTACAAATATGACACAATAAACAATTAATCAAAACTAATAACTCGAAAAGTAAAAGAAATAGACATAGAATATGCTTAATAAAAATCAAAGCACTTGTTAATAGGAATTCAATGATGTAAACATATACAGGGTGTTCTATTAAAAAAAAAATAAGATACACCGATTTGAAATTGACTAAGTTTGCACTTTGGTGACGAACACCCAGTATATTACAATACAACTATAAACGCATCTGCAGGTGTAAGTAGGTCCGTACTAAGATATTTCAAAATTTCGTTCACTTGTTCTTAGTGGTAATTAAATTACAATCGTTTTTCTCAAACAATTCAAACGACTTTTTTTTTGGAAAATCAAAGATATCTTGGGAATTAATGAGTTCAGCCACAGTATATATGTATATCCAGTAGTTTCACATCGCCGGTAACATGGGTTTCAAACATGGCGTCCAAGGAAATTCGTGGTGTCGCATATGTGGGTGAAATTGTAACTAAAACTATTTGAATTTGTTTACAAGCAAAAATCTAACCTACAAAGCCGTTCCATTCTGTCATTTTATTATAGAAGTGACAGATGTTGTGCGATTTTCTGTCAATTGTCAATCTGTTTGAGTATATAGGTTATTTTCGTACCCACTTTGCAATTATTAGTTGGAAATATAGCCGCCAAACGCCATCGCGAATTTCCTTAAATTGATAGACGAAACATCAAAGGCGCCGACACTTAGTGAAACTACTGGATAAGGTTTATACTGTGGTTCAGCGTCAAAGTATGTTATATCTTATTTTTTTTAAATGTACTGGCACTTTTAAAAATGAAATAATTAGATGGAGGTATTGTATTTAAAAAAAGGAAGTTGAAAGCTATACCGAGATTACGAAACACCCTGTACAAATCCAAATATTTTTGCATAATAGAAAAATTATAATCCTTCAACAATTTATAAAAATTTTTCCCTATCAGTCACTGTTTACGAGTTACAGAGGAATTCCCTGCTGGTGAAACACCCTGTATATGAAGATTATCTCCGCAATCAGTTTTTGTAGGCTACCACCAGTAGCATAAAACTGCAAGCAACCAATAACTTATTTATAGCTGATAATGCTCTGTTTTTATTGTGTAAGCTCTTTCAGTACCCCACCATGATTATGGCATGTATGTTGTTTAATATATTAAACACTTCTTCATCGAAGGACTATGGATTCATGATTCGTAAACTGTATAAAACAAGCCTCAAATTCTTAGATGAAAACGTCAAAGTTTCAAGTCAAGTTTTCACTGGAAAAGGAAGTTATAAAGGATCAAAGAAAACTTTAACTCCACTACTCATCATTCATTCCAATACCTATTCAATAAAAAAAAAAGAAAGAGCCCTGATATAAAAGATGGCATTTTTAGAAAAAAGAATTAAGTTAAGAAGAGATTTTGATCCTATTTTACGTTTTATTTTTATAGAGATGGTGCTGCCCCCTAACGCCAATGTATACTACGCTGTCAACACCGCTTACAATCTAAACTTTATACTACGACCGAAAAGGTTGGACGATACGGAAAGTACGGGGAAATCCCGATCAAAGACAAAATCCTAATACCACCCTTATCTACTTAGAATAAAGAAAAAATATATGCACAATTCGTGTAAGGTAAATTATTTTTTCGAAGGGTGTACAAATATTTATTTATGTGAGAAATATTTTTTAAACGTGCCCTAAAATATGTAATTATTTTTTCTTCGTTCGAATTGAAAAGAAGAATTTGTTTTTTTTTTTCAATCTAGACTCGTTGAATCCTCGACGTATGTATATTTATTTTAATTTCGTAAGTAATTAAATAAATATAAATGACAAAAGCTGCAACAAAAATAACATCTGTGATAATAAGATATATAACGCTGATGATATACTCTCTCTTTAAGATTCTAAAAAAAACATCACGCTGTATTAAATAATTACGACAAATAATTTATTTTAGCTAATTTGTTTTTATTTACGATTTTTCGAAACACAGTTTTATTGTGTTCCTTTTTTTTTTATTAAACAAGAATTGACCAATTAATTAATACTTCTCTCCATCGCTTTAAGATTGTATTTTATTTTATTATTAATTGATGTAAAATATATTATTTTTGTAAAAATCTTTTTTTTATATAAATATATTATATGACATGTATTTAAGGAATTTTACCACACCGGTTAATTATTTTAATTTATATATATATAGCAATAATAGTAAAAAAATCGTGTATTATTTTATACTCGAATATTATATGTACAGAATTATTTTATTAATCATGTACACTGTGTATCATTTTTAATTTCGAACAAAGGCGAATTGATCATTTTACATCTCTCAATGACCAAAAATCCTCTCTAACATGTAACTTAAAATCGAACAACATTCAATAACTACTTATATAATAAAATCATATTCATACATAATCCATTATTCCATCAAAATATCATATAAAAATAAATACCTACTATTTTAAAATAACCAATTGTTATATCTAGCAAAAATTGTATCGTGATATCATAACATTGTGTATTGTATCGTCTCATTTCATTCTATGTAATGCTGTCTAATAATGTATGAAATAAAGTGTATTTTACGTTCTTATTTGCGATTTTATTAAAAAGAAAAATAAATAAATAAAAATGTATGCAACAAATTCTTTTTATCAAATAATATACTCTCTCCCAGTACTTATTGTGTTGTAATTATTGTAAAACTTTTTAATAATAATAAAAAATGATATTTGTGAATATAAAATGTCGTTTCTTATACCTTCTTATATCTCGACGAGCATTATTTAGTTAATAAAATATTTAATTGTCAATAATTATTGAATCGGAATTTTAAAAGTGGAAATAGGCTTCGATGTGGCGCCATCTAACGGTACTTTACAAATAAATATCGCTACTTGGCGCCATCTATGTTTAAAAAGGTAAGTTATTTAAATTTAGTTTATATAAATCAATATAGATGGCGCAATTTACAATAGCAAATTTAGCAGATATCACTCGTAAATAATAGGTTTGTTCGTTTAGCACTAGCGTCACGCAACGAAACGCATGCCATAAACATTTCCGTTCAATTTGATGGCAAAACGAACAGCAATCAAAAAATCTAAAGCTGGAGTCAATTCACAGTATTTTACGGTCACAGCTTGCGTTAAAAAACTCGAGTGCCAAAACGAACAAACCTAATATGGCGGGTAGAACTATTATAGTTGCGCTACTTAAATAGAGAGGGCACGCAGATGCATTATTGCATATTTCGTGCTTTTCGTGGCTGTCGTCATAAAATAAAAAGCATAATGTTGGATGTTTAATTTAGCCAAAAAGCGAATAAAGGAATATTTTTATGTTCTATGCACGTGTTTCACAGCATGGCGTTAGTGTCGAAGCAAACAAATTCTAATTCTACAAAAACATATTGCAAGAGCCATCTGTGTAACGATAGCTGAACTAAAATATTTACTACTTTCTGGTAAATTACTGTAAACAATATACTGGTGGATTGGTGAGCTTTGCCTTTCAAGTGTTTTGTAAGAAATAAAATATTTAATGAGCTACTGTTACGTTAATTTTGCTCTATAATGTTAAATGGTACCATTTCACTTGCATTTACAGCTTCAAATTTAAATTTTTAGTTGCATTCCATCAGTTGTAAATGTATCATTTGTCTCCGCATACTCATAGAGAGTCCCCTGTTTTCTTGTATGTAATAACTTGAGCTAAGTAGCGCAAACTACCATTATATGCACAGATCACCTAAGAACAGTTGTTGAACTCGGCCGAAATCCTGTGCATCTGGGAATTAGTTCGGTATCCAGACATCAACGGCGTTTTTTTACCGCGTTAATTTGAAAATGCAATTATTGGTCTTCAAATTATTTATTATTGATAGGTGATAATTTATGGCCAAACAAAAACATGTTACACAAGGCTCATTCTTTTATTCATCGATATCTAATTAATATATAAACAGAAAAACACTATAATCAATATAACCTATCGATGAATAAAAAAATACATCTTAAACTTAAAAGAAGACAGTCATAAAGATTTTTATTTTTAATGCTAAAACACACTGAATATGTGTATATAAAATCCCTACGAATATTAATTACTACGTGCAACAATATCCCACAGAATTATATACATATTTTGCAGATGTTTCAACATTAAAAACAAAAATCATCGTTTCCTTTCAAGCAGACATGTTCTTGTTCAGCAATAAATTATCCACTTTTAACTCGAATATTCACGTCGATCCGTCGATGTAAATTTAATAACATGAATGTTATATTCTATTACAACAAAAATTCAACAAAGGTCTTTTTAGCGTTGCCGACGTATTTCAGTAAATTCCAGAAAATTAATGCGGTGTAATCGAGTTCACATGTAGTTGGGCAGCCAAGGAGTATAGCTGTTGTAGGGACTGCCAACTTAATACGCTACGTAAACGTTTTAAAAATAAAAATAGTAACTTTCCGATTGTAGCGCCCCTCTTGTTTGGAGGTAGAACTGAGGGTTTGCAACTCGACTAAGTGCTTTACTTTTCAATGCAAAATCGGGCTAATTTACGTGGCATGATTATATGTAGATAGACGTGATAGAAGTTTCCCGACACCCCCTTCCCCAGTCTACTTTTCCACAATCAGGCACCATTGCTAAGCATTTCCCGAAAAAGAAAAAAGAATGGTGCCCAATAATTTTCTGACAAAAAAGTAATTGTCTAATAAATTAAAATAATTCTCAGTTATTGCCTAGCAAACAGTAACAACTCGAAGTCTTTTTTCTAACAGAATAAATCACTCTTAGCAATTTTCTGACACAAAGTAACAAGCTTCAATCATTTTTTTGATGAGAAGAAATTACGAAATAGTGAAATCATGAAGTTTTAAGAAAATTACACATCTGTTTTTAATAAGTCTCTCTTTTTTTATTTTTCTTTTAGAAATACATAAATAAGGATCCCAGTAAACCAAATTCAAATTACTCGCAATTACTTTTAGTAACTTAAACCTAACAGGTTTGTTCGAACATGCAGTTCGCGAACGGTTCACGATCATATGAACCAATCAGACAACGCATTCCAGTTCCCGAGAACTCCAATCTGTTCTCAGTTTGGTTCACGTGATCACAAACCGTTCGCGAACTGCATGTTCGAACAGCCCTATTAAAGCATTAAGTTAACTACGATTTTGTATTACATCAGTAGTTATTTGAATACTTTTAAGTTGAAGTTACTAAATATAATTGCGGGAAATTTGAATTTTGTTTGACGGGATGATATTAAAGGTAATGATGAACATTTGTTCTTAGCCCATAGTGTAAATTATGTTTTTTCTTTCTTGAGATAGCGGCTTTTTTGCACAATTTAATGAAAAATTTACTATATTAAATTATTTTTGAACATTTCGACAAATTTTTTTATTGTCTTCTTCAGAAAATGCCTTTTACGTTACACATTTAACGACACAACACAAACATTTTAAAAATTTAACATTAAAATTTACATTTTTTTTTATATAAAATTAATAACAAAGTTATTTGTCAAAGTACATTACTAATATGTGTGTGTAGCATACCGAATTCAAAGTGTTTCAAAGTTCACTTTGAATTCAGTATGCTACATACATACACATATTAGTAATGTACTTTGACCAATAACTGTATTAATTTTATGTTAAATGTGTTGTAATGTAAAAGGCATTTTCTGAAGAAGACAATAAAAAAAATTGCCGAAACGTAAAATAGGAATGGGTTAATTAGTAAATTTTTCATTAAATCGTGCAAAAAAGCCGCTATCTCAAGAAAGAAAAAACATAATTAAAGGTAATTTTACACTTAATCACGTTATTTACTGCTAGATATTGTATGGAAATTACAAAATATATTAGAACCCCAAAGGGTTAAATTTATTTGTAATAGAGTTTTGTTGAAAAGGTAATAAATTGAAAGGTTCATTAGTTACATTATAAAAAATGAAAGAATTATTAATAACAAAGAGTCCATAATAGTATATAATACCACTGTACTGCCTTCAAACTAATTCAAAAAAAGCAATAAATTTTCACAAAAAAGTAATACATCTATTACAATTGTAATAAACGTGGAAACACTGATTAGAACTGAATTTGTAGTGAAAATTTAGAAAAACTAAAACATTTCAACAATTTTATATGCACCAGCACCATTTATTAACTAGTAGCGGAACTTGATCATACAGAGCATTTGTTATAGATGGCGCTATATGATCACCTCACGGAATTGATCTAAATAAAATAAATGTATACTAATATTTCAAGACATTTATTTATTTTACAACACTAATACAGTAAAATAAATAAACATGCATTTTTGTTATAACAAATTCCAACCGCTATATTTTCGAATGATTTCATTTTTACATTATACAGATAATTTCTCGTCGATGGATGTGGAGTTCCAGCAGGATAAGTACCTACTTGAAAAAGATTTGTAGGTAGACCCTGCTGGATCATTTCACATAACAAGCAATAAAAAAGTCAGCTCCAGTTATATGTATATTAAAAAAAAAGAAAGATTTATTCGGGTTCATCTTTACTATAACAATGTTATATTCATAATTCCACCAGAAGTCGCACAAAGTGTCGTATAGGTCCGGTTTCCGGCTGTTAATTAACTACACCAAAAGGAAATGTGGCAACCAACCACAGCTCGTATAAGGTAACACGTTAAACAGAGAGAGAAGATGGAAGAAACGTTATTCGTCGCGCAGATCCACTGATAATCATTCCGAGACATTAAACATCCTAGCAAACCAGAGAAGAAGAATAGTTAGTAGCTGTTATTAACAGTTAACAGCAGTACGAGCTTCCCCTTTGCGGGTTATCGTCTCGCAAAGTTAACGGCTCGTAAGGATCGAGGTGGCTGGCAAAGGGTTTCCAATAAGAATAATGCGTGTGCAAGTGTGGTTTCAGCTACTGACTGAAAGACCAGGGTTTGTCGTGTGGGTGATGATTATTATTCAAATTGCTATCGATCGCGCGGGGTATCTGCCTCTATCTATCCTATCCTATGCTCTCTAGGGACTTGTTGTGGGACAACGTTCGTTGTCATTAGCTGCGTTAACTCGATAAGACGGAATTGCGGAAGTTTTAATGACGCTTTGTCGAGTTGGAAATAAACAGAGTGAAATATGTTTAAATAATGATCCCTTATCAAAAGCTGGGTGTAATTGTTTTGTTCTTTTTTTTTGTTTTTGATGTTAACAGGTCCTTAAAATAACTAATAATAATTTATTTTGTTCCTACCACCACGTCACGAACAATTAAATTTATTTTTAAGAGGTAATAGCAGTATTTGTTTGAGTATTAAATTGAATTATTTCTAAATTTCATTTCGAGCAGTTGGTATTTAACATGCCCAAATTCTCTTTCCAAATCTTTTAGATCTATTTTTAAACATTAGCAAATGCTAATAAATACACTCTGACTGTTACTGTCTGAAATTGGTCGCCATTACTTGAACAAGAATGAAGAAAATTATAAAATATAAGTCCTTCACAATAAATGTAATGCAAAATATGTAAATTTAATAAATTCCACCTAAAGTCTAATACCATCGTAATCAACGGGATCAAATTTAGGACCAGAGACAATTTATTTTTAGACTGGCCACAGATATTAGCCAAAGTTCGCTGAGGAATGTGAACGCCTTACGATATAAAAAGCTCTGCGAATAAAGTATGTTTAACAAATCCTGTGCAGTACTCCTATTTTCAAATCTTAGTGGGAAGTAGTATATTCTCGTAATGCTTTTCTAGTTTACATGCTTCCAACTTGCCATTTTTCCGTGCAATAAGAAAATTTTAAATTCTCTGGTGCTTTTCCCAAGAAGTTCATTTTCAAGAAAAACACGACACCTCTCTCTATACCAGTTTATGAATTCAGGACAATTGTATTGGGAAATCATGGAGTTCCATTTTCAATCGAAGGCCCAATGAATCAAAAAAATAATCTTAGTGAAGGATACTGATGCATATTCAGATAACATGCTACATTATCCCTTCGTTAAAAGAGAATATTTATGTACTTCAATACAGGCCCTGTAGACCTACTAAAATTTCAAGAACTAATGACAGATGTTAAAGAGAAAGGTTAGGAAATATCTTTTTGCATTTCCAGCTTTTGGTCTTTGGTTCTTTTCTTTCAGTAACCTCAATGAATTAGCATCCTTAAATTTTGTTAGGAAATGTTTGGATTTTTCCGAAGCTTTCCAAACCAATTAAATCCTATAAGATTCTACGAAGAAATATTTTTGGATTCTGGCAGGAAATTTTAAATTCTTCTAATTATTTTGCGAAAGGTATTCTTTTACGTCTCCAACTTTTAGCCTTTGAGAATTTTTTTTTTCAATAAGATCAAATACAATCGAATAGATCAACATCTTTAGATTCTGTTAGGAAATTTTCAAATTCTTTAAAGCTTGTCCGAACGAATTCACTTCCTGAGAGTGCTAAATCTAATAAGATTCTATGAAGCAAAATATTTGGATTCTGGCAGGAAATTTTTTTTTCTAATTCTTTTCCCACTTAAAAGTTGTGTTTTCAACTTTTGGCCTTTGGTCATTTTTTTTTCTCAATAAATTCAAATATAATCCAAAGGAGCAGCATCTTTAGAATCTGCTGGGAATTTTTTGGATTTTTCTAAAGTTTTTCCGAACAAATTCACTGTCTGGGAGTATTAAGTCCAATTAGATTTTCTGGAGCAATATTTTTGGATGCTAGCAGGAAATTTAAAATTCTTCTAATTATTTTCCGAATGTATTCATTTACAAAAGTCTTGTGTTTCCAACTTTTAGTTCCTTGGTAATTTTTTTCTCTCAATAAGATCAAATACAATCGAATGGATCACCATCTTTAGATTCTGTTAGGAAATCTTAAATTTGTCTAATCCTTTTCCGAATGTAGGTATTCACTTAGATACAAAAGTTTTGTATTTCTACTTTTGGTCTTCGGTCATTTTTTTTCTCAATAAACTCAAATGCAATCCATTGAATCAGCATTTTTAGATTCTGTTAGGAAATTTGCGATTTTTCTAAAGCATTTCCAAACGTATTCACCTCCTACTGAGTCCAATGAGATTCTATTGAGCAATATTTTTGGATGAGGGTCCAAAAATATCCTTGCCATTTTTAGATTCTGTTAGGAAATGTGCGATTTTTCTAAAGCTTTTCCAAACGAATTCACTTCCTAGTGAGTCCAATGAGATTCTATGGAGCAATATTTTTGGATGAGGGTCCAAAAATATCCTTGGAAATTAATTTATTTTCGAATGATTTTCCGAATGTATTAACTTGCAAGAGTTTTGTATTTTCAACTTTTGCTGTTCGGTCATTTTATCTCCATAAGTGAAAACAAATTTTGAGCAGTTGGTATTTAATATGCCCAAATTCTCTTCCCAAATCTTTTAGATCTACTTCCCTAACTATATTCATAAAAATTACCTAACTGTAGTAGTCTGGCTGAAATTGGTCGATGATAATCCAAAAATATCCTTGCCATTTTTAGATTCAGTTAGGAAATGTGCGACTTTTCTAAAGCTTTTCCAAACGAACTCACTTCCTACTGAGTCCAATGAGATTCTATGGAGCAATATTTTTGGATGAGGGTCACTTCCCAAAACTACTGAAAATGTTTTGTATTCCAACTTTTCGTTCACGCAGTAAATTCCAATAGGCTTCCATGGAAACAATATTTTTAGATTCTGGTGAGGAAATTCTGAAGTAGAATTACCAATTTTGATGATGGAAGTGTCGTGTTAGTGAAGTAATGAGGAAAACCAATAAAGCTACAAACCCAATTATTAATTTGAATTCGTAGCCTTATAATATTAATAACATATGCAGAGCGTTTTCATTAGCATCCATTTTGGTCGTTTATAACGATCTGGTTTCGAGCAGGTAATTGCTTTTGTGCGAGAGGCTAATGCAAAATTAATTAAGGAAGCATTATTTATTAATGGAATGACGATGATATTACGTTGGTGACGTTATATGCTCCCTCATGCTAACACCAAATATGGATAGTGTGGCACCGGAGCACTCCAAGAAAATATTTGGAGATCGGAATCTCCAAGAAGACGATCTCGTCCCATGGAAATAATTCGAATCCGATTGATGCTCCCCACGTAAAATAATCGATACCCTTTTTTTTTCTTTCCCTATGCCCGCTCAGGTGGACCCACACTCTCCCCTATATTGATTGTGACGTAAGATTTGAGGACGCATGCTCAAAAATGGCCGCCGCGGCAAAATTCCTCGACCAGTCTACCGCGTCTCTCTAGTCGTTGCGAGCGCTTTGCTGGAGATAGACACGCGCCGCTACCGACATTAAGCCGCGATACGCACCCGCAAGAGTTCCGAGATAGCGCTGGGAACGGTCAAAATCGCATTCTGCCAGGTCAATTTCCAGCGTCGAATCGTCCAGAAACGCGAGTCCCATTCAAAAAAAAAAGCCCCAGACAAGGGATCGTCGAGCGGGAGTTTTGAAATGTGGGTTTGGCCCTCGGTGTCGAGCGAGTAAGCGCGCTATATCGCGTCGTCCAGGTTTTTCGATTGAAATTGAAATCGTATTTTGGAACAAGTTGAGCAGAGCGTTATTTGCGTTCGGCCGGTTCTATAAGGATTCAGTAAGAGATTCGGCGAACAGTGAGTGTATTGAAGTGTCGAAAATGCAGGGTGGGAAACAGGTGTCGTGGGATATGCAGGCCCTAGGCGGGGGGATATGACGGCATCTGGACCTCGCTATAGATGAGGAGGCTGGAATAACATGACCGTTTACACAGAAGACGTACGTATGTGTTCGATAAAATGGAAAACGTTGTTTTTGCCCGCGTAAACTGGTTAGAAATTCGAGGATATACCAGATTAGCCAACGAAGAAATTTGATTCTATTAAAAGGCATCTTATGCCAAAACTTTAAGTTATAATCTCACACCCCGAAATCATTAATCATCTTGAACAAACTAAGACCTAAATGACCTAAGACAAAAATCTATGATCACTGAAGCAAATGATCATTAATGTGACCAAACAACCAGATTTGGGTCAATGTTCTCAGCATTCATACAGATCCATTTATTACCTCATAAGATTTCCGATTTCAAATAGGAAACGTCCAAACAGGGCCAAAATTCCCGGAAATTAATTTCAAGCAATAACTGCTCCAATTCCACAATTGCAGTAAATCCAAAAACATAATTAGGCATTTCCTACTTAAATAACATTTATTTTCCCCGAGCATCTTATTTAGATAACGGACTGAGGGATGTATGTAATAGTTTTAATTGCCAATCGGAAGGGATGGTTTGGGGAATTGGGTCAAGGTTTCTGGGTTCGGGGAATATCGACTCGAGGAAATTTTTGTTGTACAAATTCCGAGCATTAACTAGATTGGAGTGTGTTATCCATTATTTACTAGAATGAGAATCGGTTCTGGGAAAATAATATTATTTATTATATCTGATGTTTCGCGATGATGGGGAAGGATATGATTGATTTTAAGATAATTTCCAAATGGAATTATGATTTCATTATTGCTCAATAACTGCTGATATGCGACTTATTAAATAAATTCATTGGCATTACTTCCCAAGTGGTTCTTATGGCCATTTCTCATTCTTCTCTAATGTTAAACTGGCTTCGTTCGCTGAAAACTTGTCTCGTTATCCAGTTCGATTATATTTTTTTTTATAATATTCAAGTCTGGGAAAAGAGAAGGCCATTCTAGAACATCATTCATCCATGTGTTGATTATTCTTGCTGCGTAAATTAGCGCAATATCATGTCGAAATATTCATTGTTAAGGTAATATTAGCGCCTTGTCTCTTGGGCAACTTCAAGCATTTTTAAGCAGTATGTCTTCCTTCCAGAATTTTTAGTCCCACTGCTCCTCGACTTGAAATTGCACCCCAAGCCGTTACTGATCATCTCTCATTCAAAAATCATTCTGCCAAACTCAAACCATGAGAATAATATTGGAAGCCTTCAAACCAACCAAATTAAACTTGTTTCATGGCTGGAGATTATTTCCATCTCTACCCATTGCATGATCACGAGCAAATCCTAATCGGGCTTGCTTATGATGCTCCAATAGGAAGGGTTTCTGGGGCAGTTTTTTCTCTTCAAGTATAGACATCTCTTTATGGCCCTTTTGGTTCCAATTCGATGAAACCATATAAAAAAATTTATTTTTTCTTCCTAATATAGTGAGATCGTATAAGACTGTCCTACTCCACTTTTCACGAAGATTATATCAATATTTACATCCACACTGTTTCGAATAAAATTAGTTAAAAAACAAGAAGTGGCGGTCATTGCGGTTTGTCAATGTGTCTATCCAACGAATCATATAACTTTTGTTTCTCTCATTGACTACATTAATATTCCTGCTCTTGGAAATTTATATAATTTTTATATAATTTCATTTTATGCAATATTTCGTTTAAACCTATTCCATAGTAATTTTGTTACCTGAGAAGACTACCTGTAAAAAAAGTTGCAGAAATACATGTAAAATCGTTGTAAAAGTTGCCTACTTTACAGGTAAATGCTCATAGATAACATTCTACCTCTAGGAATTCACTGCTGATGTTTTTTCAAAGATTGACTTGGTAATTTCGTATGTAATATTTTGAACTTATATTTACCGAACCTGAAGTAATTTCATAGTATTTTTATAAAGAGAGCAGCAATTACCTAATTTTTTATACCCTAATAGGTAAATGAATCGCTCACACGATCAAGATGACACGCTTACACCAACCTACAATTGTTGTGCGCACATGATATTGAGCCAATATAAGTTCGACAAACGATAGAATTACCTACGCGCACAGATAAAATCAATAACCAATCACATTGCGGGTATGATTTCGTATTTTCCACATTGGTTACCCGAAATCAAGTAGAAAACAATAATATAAAATTCATATTTTTACAGCAAAATTATAGTCACTAGTAAACTTTTAAAGGCACTAAATACGCCCAAAAAAAAATGTCAATTTTACATTTTAGTAAATTTAGAGAAATACAAAATGTACATGTCTTTTTGTTGTATTTTCCTATTATTTGTTCTTAACTTCATGAAAAATATAATTTACCAAATTTCTTTTTCCATGTTAAATATCTAGAAAAAACATGTAAAACAAAATAAGATTATTGGTAAATTCAAACGTTATTAATGTATATTCCTGATTTACATGGAATTACTGTAATTTTTTAAGTGGTAGTGACCAAATGGCATTTAAGGTATGAGTCATCAACTAATTCCGGCCAAAAAATAACGTATACACATTTAAACAGATTTTTCATAACAACATACAACCCGTTATTTAAAGCTATAGAAGGTTTAAACAATATATATTGTAAAATACACATTTATGTCATATCTTAAATTATATCAGACATTCTTCATAATTTATACGAGGTCTGAATGGACATAATAGATAATGCTTTCATGGCCATACGTCTCTACAACAAAATATAATATAAATTAAAAATTGGGAACATGTTTCTTAAAATACCTGCGCACTTACATGCTGTGTTCAAAAGTGAGAACCAAAATATATGATGCAAGCATCCACCCCTTACTTCATGTTTCAGAAACAATTTATAATTGCTCATTTGTAATATTCTCTAGTTCATTTCTTATTGCTTCATCTTTCAATTGATCCATATTACGTAAGCGGTTCCGATAAATTTTATTTTTTAGATAACAAAATAAAAAAATAGCAAGCGTGTAAGATAGGTGATCTAGGTGGCCAACGTTCAAAGCCAATAACTCTCGTAGCAAAAAATTCTGCAAAGACCTCTTGTTTTTCTAGCATGTATGAGCAATAGCATTGTCATTTTGAAAATAGCCTAGCTGTAATTCATTTCAAATAATTGTCCACAAATTATGTAATATAAGTCTATATCTGAGCTGCTGTCTATTGATCCTCAAAGAATATCGTCCTATTATATGTCCCTGGACATTGCGACCCATAATCCCTATTTTTACAAGATGCAATTCCGTTTCCCGAATAACATGAGGATTTTGTGCGGACCAAATCCTAATATTTTGAGAATTCACATCACCAGTTAAATTAAACCAAGCTTCCTCAGAAAAAAAAAGTAAGGTTTAATACATCGTCATTCCTTAGATTTGCATTAAACCAATGGCAATATTACATTACGTTTTTGGAAATCTAGTGGCAGTAATTGCTGCACGATAGACATTCTATATGGATAATAATGAAGCTTCCGTTTTACAACTTTCTGAGCTAATTCATAAGATAAATCTTAAATAAAAAAATTCACATTACTTTTTATAACACCGTTTAGGATGTGTATTTCTACCAGTTTGTTGTGCAAGTTGCCGTAATGGCTTTCCAGAGCTGTGATACAAGCGAGTACGTACGTCTTCCACCAAATTTTCGGTTAGAACTGATAGGCGACCTGGTGACTTTCCCTTCAAAACATCCCAGTTCTCGAAGCGATGGAAACCCGATGATGTTCGAAGAGGGTTCATTATCAATTTGCACTTCGTCAAATTGATTTATAAATTCTTCAGCACGAAGTACAGCTGAATATCTCAACAGCACATCACCTCACTCACATTACAATGTAAGGCCATCCAAAATAAATTTATCTTGGTCAAGCGTAAATGGCATTTTTGCCAAAAAAAAAACACGTTACGCTCTCAATGCGAAATGAAGGCGCATCTTGAGAAAGACGTATGTGAAAATTAACAAACATAAATACGAATGATAAATAAGCAAAATTCAAACACGAATCGCACCGCTATGTAGAATATATGTCAATTTTGACAGCAAAATTTGAGGAAACGCTGTATTACTAATTCCATTACAATGATTGGATGAAAATATTGATTTGCGTTTCGCAGAAAGTAGTGTAGGACCAGGACAATCATTCTCGATCTCAGTGTACTTATCGGAAATAATTTCATTTAGAAGAAGAATGTATCATGTCTCTAAATTTTTTTTCCATTTAAGTTGAGAGAAAAATTAAGGCAAATCAATGAATGTCCAAACAGAATTATGAGGTCAACGTTCACTATGGAAATCTATCTCCTAATTCTAAGTCATAACAATAACGAAATTACTGTGCCTTTTCCAAATCGGGAAATCGTCAATTTCCACCATTTCCCGAAATAACATGTTCCACTGTTACAACACCATTATCCCGAAGAAAACTTTATGGGTTACACATTTCCGTCAGTATAATTGTGTATGATTTTCACTAGTTTCCCGTATTAATGATCAAATCGCGAGAAGCTAAAATTGCCCGCGTAAAACGATTCTCTTAATTCGGTCACGCGACAATTCTTCCGTACAAGTGAATTTATTGTTGGTATATGCCGGTATATAGATTTTGGGATTATAGTCGAACTAAATATGTATTTGTCATTCGGTCATTGGTGGAAACAAGGAGTTTATATAGTCTCGGCTCTGAGAAGCCCTCCATAAACGTAAAGAAACCATATGCATTAAAGACGAGGTAATCTTACAAATTAGTGTTTGTCTGTTTGTGGAAAAAGGTATGTATGTATGATCAGTAGAGACCGGATTATATGCAAAGAAAAACTGGAATATATGTGCATATATATGCATCGATTTTTGAGAAAATATGCATAAACCTGGGGCATATATGCAAAAAAATTGCGACAATATGCAAAATTTTTACATAAAATAAATAAGAGCAGAACTTTAAACATTAACTTTATTGCACAAAATTTTTTCACAACATATTTCTAAAACAATTTATACTTAAATGTTTTTCAAAATTGTGTAAAAGAAAGTTTTGTCTTCTGTCAGAATATATAAGTTTCGAAATAGAAAAGCTTCTTTCAACGTCCACCGATGTAATTGGTGCATTTTTTAACTTTGCAATACATTCTAAACTAAAATTAAAGTCGAAATCGTTTACTGTTTCACCTTCCAAAATTTTCTTAACTTTCTTCAATTTAAAATACCCCGCATTTTTATTTATCACTTTTTTAAATTTATCGTATATAGAATTACCTATTGTACCCTTAACCTTCTTACGTAGCATATCAAATTCGTCTACTATTTCGACTGATTCCGAGAGCGACATCCCTTGCGTTTCTAGTTTACGAATGGAACTTGAAACAAAGCTATAATTTGACTTAATATACAAAAGGTTTTGTAGCAATTCTGTTGATGTTACTATCTTTTTACAGTTTTCTAGAGCAATGCAGTCAGCAGTGATTTCAAGAATTGCATTTTTTATTGCTTCAAAATTTTCGGCGAAAAAAAATGCAGCATCTAACATGTACCCCATCTCATAATAATCGGTTTCAGGAGCAATTAACATCGGGAAGTCGCTGCTTATAAAATTGGATTCGTAAAGGTGCGTTTAAAATACTTTTTTGACATTGCTATAAATCATTAATCAAAGGGAATTGATTCCTAATGTCTTCGGCTACACGATTGAACCCATGAGCTAAACAAGTGGTATGAATAATGTTACTATAAAAAAAATTAATTTTTGCGCGGCTTTTATCATGTATGGTGCAGCGTCGGACAACATTAGTAAATTTTTTTCACAAGGTATATTTCCAGGTAAAAAGAAATTTGATAACCTTCTTGAACGAATTGGGCAATTGTCACATTATTTTTTTTTGCAGTTCTTTACAATAAATTAATATGATTTACCTACAATATCTTCATGAAGAATTCCTGTTAACAAATGGGCAATAACGGCCATACTTATCCGTACTTTCATCTACCATGGATATAAATAAAATTATTCCCTACCAATTGTTGAATTTCTGCTATTGTTTCTGGTAACAAGATGTGACATATTTTTTCGTAAGGTACTTTGTCAGGTTATATTATGTTTGCAATATTTTTGCAGAGAATGATTTCAAATTAACATTGTTTAATCTTGCTAATGATACGTTAGACGAAATTAATGCGTTACAGAGATCTGTATTATATTCTTCTTGTTCTGAGTTTTCGTGAAGTTGATGCTACACATTGACGTATAGATTGCTGCACACATGCGGATCGCTTTAGTTTTAGCGTGTTGATCAATCAGGTATTTTCTCTCAGAAGACACCTACAGCAACAATTGTCATTTTATATCAAAAGTTAAAGAATTTAAAAACAATTGTAAAGCTTTTAGTAAATTTAAACTTACATCAGTTTACTGCAGGCTCGACAAAATATTTTGTCGCCATCCTTTACCAGTTCAGGATATGGTTAATCCATAAAGAAATTTTGTTCGCTATACTCATTGTATGTGCGCACAGTATTTTAAAAACGTAACACAATTACATGCTGTTTCGCTCAAAGATATTCAATGAATGAATAGTTTATTTGGGAATTAATAATAATAAAACGTATTTACCACATCCCTTCTGCTATAGGCGAAATTAAACACGCGCAGTTCTTGGAAAAAAAGTATTACAGAAACCAATGTAAAAGATTTATCGTTCTGAGAATTGTCGTTGTCGATCTACATTAGGAATTACTAGGAATTTTTACTAATAGAAAGGATAAGAAAAAGCTTAAATATGCAATATATGCAATTTTTGTAAAAATATGCATAGAAATGCCTAAATATGCAATATATGCAATCACTAATTAGCACTAATTAAGTTAAATTAGTGTAATACGTCTACATACAGACTATAATTAAAGATATGCAAAAAATAAAATACAGGCACTTTGCATATAATCCGGTCTCTAATGATTAAGGTAAAGTAAATGCAGGTCGAGATTTATAAAATTCGACTTTGTATGGTTATAAAAATTTTAACGCTAAAAACAAAATTTCCGTATTCATAACAACAGAAAATTGAATATTGCAGAAGTACAGGAGAATAGATTGATTAAAAGAATAGATATCATCACCAAATATCACACAGAAGTGTTATGCTGTTTGGGAAATTGTGGTACGGAAGGGTTGCGGGTTCAGATAGTTAGTTACCCGTTAAAAGAGTTCCCGGTGAATTCTCTTCGATGATTTGTTTAAATCGTTTTAAAGATCCTTGGCAGGCGGATGGAAGATTCCGCACATCGCGGATGCAATGCGACTTAAATAAAGGGACTTGCAGTAACACAATAGTATTACAAAATATTGTCATCTGTCGCACGCTTTGGAAACCCACCCATTATTACGTAAATGAATGAACTTTATTAGTTTTGGTAATCCGGTCCTGTCTTTAGGACCTATTTTGTCTTGGATTGAACTTGGGGTGAAAGAAGTACCTAATTTGGGGGACCAATTATGAGGCGCTCAGCACTTTGATGGCAGTTTAATTATCAGACATAATTATCTCTTGTTTTCGATAATATTGAATTGCATTGTACATTTCCCTAAGTTTTCGAAACATGTACTTTTAGGTCCTCTGCCATTTTGGAACTATCCTTATACCACTTGATGGCATTTTTTATTCAGTTTTAAAATGATGCATGCCTTGATCTCATTCGCTCTTACTAGTTGTGATAAATTATTTCACAAAGCTGATTTTTTTTTAGCGTACCTGCTCAGAGCATGTCCAGCTTTGATCACCTTCAAGTAACTGAGACATGCGCTCCTTCTTCGATTATGCGAATGTGGTGTATCATAAGGACACGCTCGGGCAGTTTCGTTCGGAAATTGATTGTTGAAGGTTTCTGGGATCTGTTTCTACAGAACCTTTCATCATATTTTTGTTGATTTTTTAAGAACTTTACTCTTTATTCTTTTGTGCTGTCGATTAACCGGTCCGAATGTCGATGTGATCCTTGATACTGCATACAGTTATGCACTAACGACATCCATACATACATTTTTGTTTATATTTTGAAAAAGGATTATGTCTTCTGTGCAGCCACGATTTTTTTTCATATCAAATACACACAAAAAAATAATTACTCAATTTGAATATAAATACATCAGATTGAATATAACTTCTTATATAAGCAAGAAGATGATGTATTTATATTGAGAATAAAATTTGTGCAGTTTTCCAAGCACGCGAATTTGCTAGACGAAACATTTTTTTAGTTCAAATGTAATCAATATAATAAAATCATTATGAACATATAATATTTTCACCAGAAAAAGAATAATTTTAGATTTGAGTAAATAGATTTTCTCAAGTGGAAACTATCATATTGATACCTTAATAATTTATGTACATTTGATAGAAGTATATAAAAGTATTATTTGTAGTATTGCCATTATTTGCTCCCAAAATATAAATATATTGAACTGATAATACTTACCCGCTTAATCTAAGCATTTCTACTATTCAAGGGTAATAATTACTTACTAATTTTGTGTCTGTAACATCAAAAAATATCGGTAGGGGAAAATTAATAAATAAAGAAATATTATGCAATTAAATAAATTTACTGTCATAATGTATAGTTTTACAATGTTTGGGAGAAGGTAGCGTATCGGGGTACTCCAGGAGTACGCACGGGATATTGATGCGTAGATGTATAGATGTTATGCGTATCCGTCGTTGCGACCGGTGTTCTCAGGATACTTCCCACTCAATGATTGGGCCTGGTATCTAGTCGGCGTTGGTTACTGATATAATTTAAATCAGTATAATAATTTGCTGGTATTACCTACTGAAAACTAATAACTAGTAAATACCTACATATGTTTGCTAATGTAATGTTCAAATATTATCGACACAATGGCGCTGACTCTAAGTATTATTTCAAAGTTTTTTAAACCAGTAATTCTTTAATATTAGATAACACGTACGTACTTACCTTCGAATATTTTAATGGTAGCATCTGTGCATCAGCCCATTCCACCCCATTCTCTAAGTAGCTGTGAAACGGTTGGGGTATCCATTTAGACTTACTTACACTCACAACCAACAACACTGTTCGCGATCAATCAAAAAGTGACGCCACGTAAAGCGTATTGCTATGTACTGATGGTACCAGCATAAATGCAAAATGAAATTAAAAACGAAAAATTAAATTGACTAGCTCAGCGGATAAAATTAAAGGGCGCAAAAAATACTTAACCTCAGGGTTACCCTCACAATTAAACTAATTAGAAAGTAAAGTGGGCGTTGTTCAAAAATGACTTTCATAAAATCCCAAAAATTGAATGCAGATTCAAAAATAAAAGATACTAGTGATTTTTTAAAATGATATTAACAATTTATTTAAAAAAAAAAGAAAAAAAAAGACATTTAATACAATTATTGCAGCAACAAGACCCATGAATTTAAGATTCTGCGAAAACAGAAACTGCAGAATCTAACAATTAAAAAGGACAATGTAAATTCTTTAACAAACAAAAGACTATTTGTTCTAGAAGAAAAACCTATTACACAAAAATCACGTGGTTTCAAAATTACACACAACCTAATATTAATTAAACGTGGACAAAAACAAGTATATATTAATATATTGAATTTAACTTCAAATCAGTCTCAACTAGAAAACCGGAAAAAATTAAACTCTTAAAACTTAAAATACTTTCTAGAACAAATATAATAATCGATCTTACATCTAAATTGTGCCACAATAAATAATGCCAATTATTATTAAATGAGTTCCTTGAAGGATGATAACAGATGCGTGCCCAAAGCACGCCAGAATTCGTCTTAGAAAATTCTAGAATATAAACTACAAAAATACAATACTGATGAACGCAATATGTACAATGAATAAAAAATAATCAACAACTTAACAATTAAATATATTTCAGCAAACAAAATCAATTAACAAAATCTTATCAAAAATAAACACTTAACTTCTGAGAGAATTTTGGCCCGACACAGATTGATAAAGATTAATCTCTATAAATAAATAACACTGAATTTACAAACCCTGGGTGCCAGACCACAGCAGTATGTATATGCAAAACCCCTAAACTCCCCTAAAAAAGAGGGAACCAATGACAGATAAGTTTCAGTGCAATAAATAGTGGGGTAAAATTCGTTTCAAATGTTTCAATATTATGGTAATTTCAATTTGATACGTCATGTCTTCAGTACAAAACATTTAATAATTTTATATAGTAATTCATTATACCAAATGTATAAGGGATTTTATTTTGAATCTACAGACTTTCTCACTATGATTGCATAGATTTATTCCTTAGAACAATAACAATGTTCATTTGGAGAAGTTATTACTTCAATGCAAATATTATTACTTTTGTTCTACGAGTATATTGGTTTTCAGAGAATTTACTCTTATGTTCTAACCAACAAGATTTAGTCCATTTAAGTACATATTAAGTTTCGATTTCTGAATAAATAAAAATATTCAAATTGATAATAGATTTTTTTGTGTGTGGGGAGAAACTAGACGGGAACTCTACTCAGAGAGCAAAGATTAAATAAGCATTTCTACTAAAATTACAAATATGATAGTAACAATGAAAAATTGATCAAAACTAAATAACACGAATATTTTTATAGGGTGCCTTACACATTTTCTATCTTAATCGAACATCGCTCCGCCACACCACAAAGGCAGGATTACGTTCCACCCTTTTCTTGATAAAAATACAAAATGGAAACGATACCGCATTGCCACCCCTACATAATTTACACCCTGGCGTTTTGTCAGCCCTCTTTTCACGGACCTCGTAACCACCAACAATACCGCCATTAAGTATTTCGTATCCATAGAAGGCTGATTACCTTCTTGTTTTTCAACTCAACCCCTCTTTTCATCTCCCGCAATACCTTTCCCAGTGGGTCCGTCTTTGTTTGAGTGAGTTGATTATTAGCCGGTACACGATATAAGGTATATACAATACTACAAATACGTACATATGTACACACATGTATTTTTCTTTGTGTATGTTCATGTATACGAATTGCGGTTGGTCGAAAGTAATTACAGTCATTTTAATTACAACTTTTTTCATGCGGTTGTTGCCGCAACGAGCTGGCAACGGTTTATTGTATTCCCAAACGCGCAGACAACACGCGATGTTTTGTTATAGAGACATGTGTATGGTAGATTGTACACTGCCGCATGAACAGGTGTGTCTGTCTTTAAAACGAGGTTGTTGTGGAACTGTTGATTTTTCGTCTTTGCTTTCGATGTCGTAATATACAGGGTGTTTTGAAACATCGTTTAAAGATTTTAAGGGCATGTAGTACGATCGAAAATAAGGTTAAAAGTCATAATAAACATATGTCCACAAATCAACCGTTTAGGAGATAACAGCGATTTTATCGCCATTGCAGAATAAGTTTGCTTTAGCGGGTTTTTATTAAGATGTTGTTGCATTTTAACATAAAATAGATTATAACTAAAGATGTTCAAAATGACGTCCTTCCATTTCGACACAGGATCTACATCTGCTTTCAAAGGAAGCGCGCACTCTTTCAAAAAACAAGGGCTTTTCTCGTATTATCTGGCAACAATGTTCTATTCGTTGGCGCAACTCTGGAAGATCGTTTAACGGTGTTGCGTACACTAAATTTTTCAAATAACCCCAATACTAAAGTCCAACGGTTTAGATCGGGAGACCTTGGAGGCCAAGCAATGGGACCTGCTCGCCCTATCCATCTCCCACGAAATTCATTGTTAAGATGTTCCCTAACAGCACGCGTAAAGTGCGGTGGAGCTCCATCTTGCATAAACCAGAGGTTCAGTCTTAGATTTATATAAATAAATCTTCCAAAAGTTCAGGTAAAGTATTTTCCAAGAACTCGAAATATGCAGGACCTGTTAAGCGTTGTAGCAAAACAATCGGTCCTAACAACCGTTTCCCTATCATGTCTAACCAGATGTTTAGAGAGAAACGTTGCTGGTGCCTGGCTTCAACGATAGCATGAGGATTCTCGTCACACCAAACGTGATTGTTGTGGAAATTAAATATTCCATTTTTAATAAAACCAGCTTCATCAGTGAAAAGGATGTTATCAGCGAAATCTGGGCGATCAGCAGCTGTTCGCAAAAACCACTCACAGAAAGTCCTTCTCGCTTGATAATCCGGAGCAGTAAAGGCTTGTACCCGTTTGGATATGGTAGGGTATAGGAGTTGCTCGTGAAGAGTTCTCCAAACAAGATTGCTGCTTACACCCACTTGAGTCGAAATTCTTCTGACACTAGTTTCGGGATTTTCATCAATAATATTCAAAATTCGATCTTCTATCTGTGAAGTACATGCTATTCTCTGCCGTCCAGTATCACAAGACCGCTTCTCAAACGAAACAGTTTCTCTTAGTTGTTGAAACACCGTCTGAAACATCACATGCGAAGGCAGTTGGCGATCAGGAAACGTTTCAGCATAGAAGCGACGTGCTTTTAAGAATTCCAATTAGCACGACCGTACATGAAACCATATCGCTCATTTCAGCATTAGAATACGGCAACCATTGTAATTGCTACAAATTGCACAAAACGTCAAATTATACTGTCATAAAACAATAGCTGATAAGCACCTGTTTACTGGGATATGTTATATCCATGTACTATACTAGGAACACTCGCTGTTATCTCGTAAACGGTTGATTTGTGAACATATGTTTATTATGACTTTTAACCCTATTTTCGATCGTACTACATGCCCTTAAAATCTTTAAAGGATGTTTCAAAACACCCTGTATAGATTGTGGAAATTAAAATGCTCTTTCTTCACAGTCAGCGCATTGAAATTTAATTAAACTAACTCATGTCACCTACTAGAATAATTTATATTGTCTGATATATGTTTGATACACAGCTAAAACTGAATCAACCCCAAACACGTAAATACATGACAAATTACCGGCATCGCAAAAATCGGGAGTGGGGACGTAATCAGTGTTGCCAACTTGGTGGATTTTCCACTAAAGCTGATGTATTAAAAGCACGCCTGGTGTACACAAATCATATTCTAGTGTTAGTGAAAAGTTTAGTGGATTTTCTTTAATTTTAATTATATAAATAATAATAAATGTAGTGAATTCATTGAACAGGAAGGCTAAATTACATCTCGTAAAGATAAATTTCAGTCGCCATTTTATTTTGTACCGTATAATGTACGTTGTATAAGTCTACTATTTCTATTCTATGATATGGAATCTAGATAAGCCTTTTGTAATTTAGCTTTCTTCTCGAATGTTAGAGTGTATTTTCGTTTATATGGGAATGATTTTAATTTTAATTCTACATTTTAATTCTAACACACACATGCATTTTTAAAATTTCGCGCACAATGTACAAAACAAAATGGTAGAAAGTCTCCAAAAATTTTCCTAAAAACCTACTTATAAAAACGTGAGTGACGCTATTTGGTTTTTAAAATAAAATAATAAAATAAATAAGGATATATACATATTATGATTTTCTAAAAATTCACGGTTACAGTTGTATATTGTTGTAAATTATTAATATTTGACGACTACCTAATAAGTGTCGTATGAAATTCATAAAAATTATAATAAAAAATTAAATAAAAGGGGATTTATAGTAAAAAACTATTAATTACATAAATATCTCAAATATTTTTTTTGCTCTTCTTAAAATACTTTATACAGTAATTCCTTTCCCAGCTCTGGTGATTTTCTGGTGGAATTACAATATCGATCTAGTAAAATATGTCTTCTGTCAATTGGCAACCCTGGACGTAATATCTATCGCTCGAGTACACTGTAAAAAATTACAGTAATTTTGTCATGGTAAATCAGGAATATTACATGTAATAACGTTGTGAATTTACAACAATAAATCATGTAAATTTTGTTTTATATGTTTTTCTAGGATATTTAACATGGAAAAGAAATTTCGGTAAAATTTATAGCTTTTTCATATAAGTTTAAGATGTAAAAAATTCAAAAGAATACAGGAAAAAACATGTACAAATTTGTATTTTACTCTCAAAGTTTACTTAAAAGTGTAAAATTTACATTTTTTTTGGGTATTAGTGCACTTTAAAAGTATTTTACTAGTGAACTATTAATTTTGCTGTAAAAATATGAGGATCTTTTATATTTATTTGTTTTTACTTGAATTTTCGGTGAAACTATAGATATCATGGAAATATACGAAAATTCATACGCCGCAATGTGATTGGTTATTGGATTATTTATCTGTGCGCGTAGGTAATTCTATTCGTTTGTCGAACTTATTATTGGCTCAATGATATCATGTACGTCACAAACAATCGTAGGTTTCGCGTAAGCGTGTTCATTCTTGATTCCTGGTTGAGCGATTCTGCTATAAAAGAATTAGGTAAGTTGCTTGCTCTCTTTATAAAAATACATATGAAAATTACTTCAATGTTCGGTAAATATAGACTTCATATAAATATTATATATGAATTTTACAGTACAATCTTTGAAAAACACATCAGCATGTGAAATTTACTAGATGGTAGAAATTTTACCTTATGAAGCAAATTTACCTGTAAAATTGTAGGCAACTTTGTTACCAACGATTTTACATGTAATTTTACTGCAACTTTTTTTACAGTGTATGTGAATAAGCAGCAGTCAAATAGGAACTGCGTATGGGGCAGATGGGTTATCGTTAGGCTGACTTATTCACGCCATTATTTATTACATCTACTTATTGGTGTATTTAAGCTATAATTAATTATGTCATGTATTGATTTTACATTTTTATTTAAGCACTTGCTTGGCTGGCACTAATATTGTTTTCTCTATTTTTTCCCTTTCACTTATTTTATAAGTTCTAATCAAAATTTAACCGGAGATATTTTGATTACTTGAAACTTATTTAATTTCCATCATTTTCGAAACGCTTTTCATTAAAAGACAATCACAAACAAACACCAATCATTGTGCTGACGTTTACTGAAAATATCAGGGGCAATTACTTACTAGCAGAAGTAGGTATTCAAATATTACTTGAAAAAACACAAGACAAATAATTTATTAGTGACTATTTCGAATGTTAGATATGCGATCATTTTTTTTTTATTTCTAACTAGATAGGTAAACACTACGTAAATTTTTTAAATACGCTCATCCTGAATGAAAAAAAAATCAAGTTGATCAAATTATCTCTTCTAGGTGTAATACTTCTAATATCACTGACAATCGAGTATACTTGGTGAGCAAAGAATATTTATAACACTAGTAGAATTTTGTAAATGCATTGGTGCTGGATTTGTCACTTCTACGTTGATATGTTTAAATAACAAAACACACACAACCCTTTTTTTGTAATTTCATATATTCACATAGTAAGATATTTACAAATGTATTGTCGCTTGAAATGTCGGAACAGAACCAATATGGTTTTAAACTAGTAGTCCCTTGTTACACTGACCATTTTCACAAATTTGTCAATCCATTTGTACAAAGGAACTCTAGTGGTCGTAAATTACAAATGAAGTGGGTGTCTGACAGAATAAAGAAAGAATCGAAAAAGGGAAAGACGTCTTCACTATTAACTTCTTAGAACTGAAGGAACTTAAATTTAAATATGGGGACGTAACAAAACTAAACTACGGAGTCGGGTTAGGACAAAACAAATGTATATACTTCTGTTCTAAACAACGCTCGTTAAAATAATAATAAAAGCATATAATTGCAAACACAATATCATCCCTTATGTACCATTTTCCCCTAGAGTATAGAATTTTCCATTCACTTACTTTAATTAACATATCCAACACAATTAGTTAGTTTGGCCTGCGATTACTTGCAGTCCAAACAGTCTATCTGCGATCTGATTGCTTCAAATTAACTCCTCCTCCTTCCATTATGTAAATCAGCCGTAACACGTCTGCAAACTCGGTGCATTGAATCATCAAGCGCGCACGCCAGAACTGCATATGTACAAAGTGAATGCAGGCGAGCTGCTAATAGGTAAAGAGCAAAAGGAAGATTATTAGTTTTCGTTTATTACAACGAGAATAACATTGATTCTTCCACGTTTGAAGGAATTTAACCACTTGTTGTTGCGTGGATAAAATTGTAGTAAAACGCAATTTACTTAACACCACTGTGTATTTAAAATTATATCATTTGTGATAGAAAAACGCCTGAATATTCTATGTTTAGTTGTGCTATATAGCCTACTTTTTCGCAAATCCAATAATTATTGAAATTACGCAAAAAATTGACAAATAATCCTTTTTTTAAAAAAATAGCTCCTCAAAATAAATAACAGTTTATTGGTAATCGAAACCATTTCGATTTTATTTCGTGTTTTTTTAAAAGCCTTTTTCACACTAAAACGAAAAAAAAAGTAACTGATCCACAGGCTATTCAATTGGCCACGTCGTAAAAACAATCACATGGTAACAATAAATACCGCAAAAATGGCGGTCAGCATTTAATGAAATATAATCTTCTGACCTAACCTAATAAGGAAACAATTAAAGCCAATAATCTGATGAATCTGATAAATGTATTTGGTGCAGCTTTAGAGTGTGTTTACATTGCTAGTGAAATAAACCGAGTTCGTTTCACAAGCATGCCTACACTAAGAAAAATACTGCTCGTAATATCAACAATCCACATTTATTGAGTGAATTTTCGTCAACAGAACGAAATGTGTCATTGTTATGATAAAATATTATTTACAATCGTTGATTAAGCAATAACAAGATTCATTAATGAAATAGTAAATAGTTTTCATTAGTATAAGAAATCATTTTATATTAATGCATAGATACTATTTGTTACGGTAACCATATCTTTATGCATTCAATAAATATTTTTGTTCATAATATGAATATGGACGAATATATACCGTTATTCTTACAACAATTTGTATAAAATTATTCACGATCTGAACGCAATAAAGTATTAAATGATACCTTATTCGTTAGTTCAATGGTTTGCAATTTATTGCAAGAACCAACAGATAACATACCCTAATGAAAGGTGTACGGCAGTGATTGAATTACCAGCTTACGACGCGGTCGCTAAGTGAGTGAGAGTTGGGCGTGTGGCCGGTAGAGGGCGTACATCTAAACTCGTGATCTCTTAGGAGGAAATCGAGAATAATCTTAAGACACGATACTGATGAATTTGCTCCTAGAGGAATGCTAAAGGCACTAAGACACTATTACATTATATTCCTACCACAGAATATCTAACAACCAGAATATCATCTTTGTGTCGGCTTCTTTTATCTCAGTGCGCAAAATTTTGTGACCTCGACGTCACCGTTCGAGCAAGAAGTCAGGATGAGATTTGATAGAATTCGGTGCCTGACAGAACCTAACTCAAGTAAATTTCGAGAATATGATACATATCTACGTTAAAATGAAAGAATATCGCTTATTTTTACAATTTCTTACTTTCTTTATCGACTTGCACTTCATAACACTATTTAAATTAACAGACGAAAAACATTCGATTGGTTACTTATACTTACCCCAAGCAAATGGACATTTTTTCCAAAAGTCAATTTGGGTTTGTATCAGGTAGATCAACGACCGATGCCATAACATCATACATTGGATTATGTATATAAAAAAATCGATAAGGGTAATGCTGTACTTGGCTGTTTTTTTTCGATCCCACGAAGCCATTTGACACGGTAGATTACGACATGCTGTTGCTGAAGTTGTGGGTGCCTGAAATACGTGGTGTTCTTTACGACCTATTTGTATCTTACCTCACTGATGGTAGATCCGTTGTTTCAATTAGGGGATCTGTAAATGAGGAGATCACAGAATTTTGCTCCTCAATAGTAGAAGTTAAATGCGGCGTACCGCAAGGGTCCATTCTCGGTCCGACCCTATTCGTAATTTACGTTAACGATCTGCATGTGTCCCTGCCTTCGTCTTTGATTACTGAGTATGCTGATGATGTCGGCTGTATTATTGCGGATTCTACATTGGATGAGGTATCTGTGTGGACAAGTAACGTTGTATGCATGATGAATGAATGGTCTAAGCGTAACGGGCTTAGACTGAATGTATCGAAGATTAGTTTAGTGCACTTCCGAGCTTCCGCAAATGTAATTAGTAGCCCTTGTATTAGGTATATGATAACAGATCCATTCCAGAAAGTGAGTTTGTTGAACTTCTTGGTTTGTCAGTAGACCCTAGCCTGAGGTGTGATAGGCACTGCGCTGGCCTTGAGAGTAAATAAGCTCTGCGTACTTTTGCTTGTCAGGAACTTGAGAAGCATTGTTGGCATTGATGTCTTCCGCCTGTTCTATTTCTCTTATGTGGAGTCACGTCTGAGGTACGCAATAGTTTTTTGGGGATCGACGCCGTGTGCAGAGAGAATTTTTATTTCTCAAAAGAAAGTTATTTGGTGTATGCTTGGTGCCTCAGCCACGAAATCATGTCGCTCTTTATTTGTAACTCTGAGGATCTTACCTCTTTGGTCCTTATATTTATTTGAAGTGCTAATGTTTTATAAGCGTAATGAAGAGCTTTTTACAAAAAACAAGGATATTTATAATAATATGGCAACGCGGTCCTATATAACAGTATAAGTGTTTCTGTACATAAAACAAGCCTCTACAAGCGTAGTCTACACTTAAGATGCGTAATGTATTATAACGCACTGCCTTCAGATATAAAAAACGCCACAACATTACGCTCTTATAGAGATTTATTAAAGGCTTATATCAGCAAGTACAGCTTTTATTGTGCGGATGAGTATTTTAACGATGGGTCTCTCTAATTTTGTAATTTTATTATCTAACCTTCAATATAGATTTTAAATTTTATTGTTCTTTAACATCATAACAACATATAACCATGCTTCTAATATGTGACACTAATGTTATGTCTGTGTTCTGTCCAATAGTTCATTACACTTGTATTTGAATAAGGTAATACCAAAGAAGGTAGTATGGTCAAGTTTGACAATAGGAGGCAAGTAAAATAACATAAACTATGTGAAATATAGCAACGTGCAGTCAGATGATTACGCAGTAGATAAAGGATTCAAGAAAAAAGAAGTAGTTAGCCGATTCTGTTTGTAATAAACAAATTTTGAAAGAACACAAGTGTTCCAGTGTTTGGTGTACTAATATAGCCATTTTCCATGTGTACACGTTCAATCTACTGGAAGTATTCTATAAACATGACGAAGTGGAAGTAAGTTTGCGGCAGCCACCGACCAGTAACGGAAATACGGTTGCTAATACATTAATTCCGGACCATAATATGCGGCCGATTTGCATATAATCGCTGGCGTGTTCGGGATTTACATAAAGCGACCATAAAACTCTTTCGTGAGATTTCATCGAACCCCTAATGGTCAGCTCTTGAACGAGCAAGTAGTATAATCGACCCATATAATATCGGTTATGAACTAAATATTGCATGTACGCGCCGAACAACATGTTTGCCAAGACGTCATTATTAGTAGATGCATGGAAACCGATAATCGGTTAGCGATTAGTTAGGCATATTGTTTGGGATAGCTATGAAATGATGGGCAATGGGTATGGTTCGGAAATTCTACAGAAGCCAGTGGTTTTCGGTTAAATATCCAATTAACTGTTGCGTTTATTTACTCCTTTATAATCTAACCAAAATTGTTTAGGTTGAATTAGTGGTAGGTACATAATCAAAAGTGTTATCGTATAATATCGTTATTATCTAAATATAATTATCAAAATTACATAAAAATTGGACAAAGAATTTTTTTTAACGAAGCGCATCGAAGTGACTTGTAGTCTATCGGTAGAGAAACTTTTTCGATATTTATTTCGAATTAAAACGAAAAAAGGACTCACTCAATGATTTTTTATACACTTCTGTAAAAATAGAATTTGAAATACGACATAAATGAACCAGTATTATTCAAAAAACAAAATATGTTTATCGTCAAGTGTTGCCTTTGATAGTAACATTCGGTGTTTTCAAGGAATTCCGAAAGGTAACTCAATTGGCAACGTCGTAAAAGCGATTATACACGATATAGAGCGATTGAGCGCAGAGCAGCATCAAGAAATCATAACCACCTGACAGACCTAATCTAGTAGGAGAAGAAGTATCGACAATAAACGAATTTATTCCGTGTAGCATTCGACTGTTTTTACTTATTGTTAGTGAAGTGATTCGAGTTGATTTTGTGGAGTCATCCAGCAATCTTATAAAATGGAAATATTGTGATATCAAAAATTTAAAACAAGCGGAAAACAAAAAAAAAAAGGTAATCTCACCTCAAAATACCTGACTCTATCGGCTATCGTGATATTAACGTCGTGTCACGCCCTAAAGGCAACTACAAACAAAATTGTTCGACGAGAAAAAAAGTAAAAATACGAAGATTACGCGCCGTGTCACGCCCACGGGACGACTACGGAGGTCAGAGGGAGTCGTGCCACACCCGAGAGGAGACTACGAACTACAACCGAACACGGCACGGAAATTATTTTGTATCACGCTTGAGGGGTGACTGCACCCTATGTTATACATACTGCGCCTTCAGAAGGAGACAGTGATAGCATTAAGTGGTGTACCTACAAGAACATCTTCTAGAACATCATTCGGACAGCATGAAATTATTACATTACCGGGTCTTTTTATATTGACGTGCACTCCAACGAAGATCTGAAAAAAAAAATGAACGACGTGCATAAATATCCCACTCGGCAATGTAACAACCTTCGAAAGCTCTACCACTGAGTGTCAGTAAGCCAAATCCCCACAACTTATCATGCTATTAAGTTTTGAAATAAGTTGTCGTTTGAGTTAAAACAGCTACCACAAAGGCAATTCCAGAAAAAATAAAGCATATGCTGTTTGATCGGTGTTTTTATACACTCCAAGAGTACCTGGACTACAATTCTGATAACGAAGAAAAATCTAAATAATTATTTGTTCTTTTAAATTGTGCAATGTCATATTTACCTTTCAACAATTTTATTTACATATATTTTATGTATCATCATTTTATATTTCCTGTATTGACAATTGTATGTACATGTAACAAATAAATATCTATCTATAATCAAACAAGGGTGGAGGGTTACGTCGTGCCACACTCGAGGGAGGACTACGAACTACAACCGAACACCAGACGGAAGATCGCGGCATGCCACGCCCGAGAGGCGATTACGGATTACGATTGTAGACAGGGTAGCAAAAACTATTATCGTGTCACACCCGAAGGGTGACTACGATCTATAGTACTATAGGAACTGAGAAACTATGGTCGTGTCACACCAGAAGCGCGACTGCGATCTATCATTAAGTCAAGGAGGAGGATCGGGGTACGGCGGAATCTGCTACGATCGCGCTTAGTGCATGCGCAGTGGGGATTGAAAAGCGCGTAGGATGAATATGCAGCAGATGGGGATGTGGTATACTAAGAACTGAAACTACGACGCGCGGCGGTGAAATAACTGAAACAAAAACAAATTACTTAATAAAAGTGGCTGTAGAAACTATGAGAAATTAATCTGGATAATTAAAAATTTATACTAAATAAATTACTAACATAAAATATATTAAAATGGATTAGTTAAGTTATCTATGCAACTTAATATTTCTGTTGGTACAATACATGCTATTTTTATTTTAAATATCGGCTAGTGAACACTTTGTTTGTTACGAATTTTGAAAGAAGAATGGTGTTTTGTATCAGTTTTTGGAACAATTTGTACAAACTAACGCATACAAATAACATTTTATAGAGAGATGAGACAAACTTTTCAAGCAATGAAAAATATGCATCATTGTAGCACTATAAATCCCCTTCTATCAATGCTTCGTAGGTCACATCAACAGCTTCAATATTTGATGTGGCATTTACAATAATAAAATAGTTGTTCCATACTTTTATCAAGGTTTACTTACTGTACAACGATATGTTGACATTGTACGACCTGTATTGGATGATTTAGTAGATAATTTAAACTTAGGCCCGTTTTACATTATACTTAATTTAGTATGAAATTTTGTATAAAATTTTATTTTGAATTTATAAAGAAATTTACCTGCATGTCATACATAAAAAAAATTACATCTGAAAATTGGTTCAAAATATTTGAATATGTCTGTTTGATATTTAAAGTAAAAAATTTAGTATGAAAAAAGTTATGGAAAGGATTAATATTACCGTAAAATGGCTGACCAAGAAGTATTGCTGTTATGGCTATCATCTTTAAATGTAACTATGATAGCTAGTCCCGTAAAATATTATGTAAAAATTGGATAAGTATGTGAACTGAAGAAAGATGCATTCTAAATTTATTAAATTCGGGATTAAGGACTGACGGTCCATTGTCGAACGATTTGATGAACTTTGGCAATTTCCTCATTGTTCTAGGTATCTTGACAGACGTGGATAGTACTGGATCTGATAGATTTTACTTCTTCAATTATAAAGGCGCAAATAGTCTAGTAGTACTTAGACCTTCAGATGGTGATTATAAGCTTATTTCTAGTGTTCTACTAAAAACTTAAGCTACATCGATATAGATGAAGTTGCAGAGAAAAATGTTGAAATTTTGGTAAGGTGCAACGACCAAGTGGCAATAGATCTGCTAATTTTGCAAGACAAGTTAGGGATGAAATATAATTCTAAAAATATAATGCAATTTGTTTGTATGTATCTATCCTTTTTTATAGATTATAAAACTGAGTATGTTCAACAAATTGTTATATAATCAATCAATTTTAACTTTATCTAGGGTAGTTTTGAATATTCAATCAACAATTCAACCTGCTGACATGACCACGACATTATTCTAAAATGGATGGTGATACAGCGATATACGATAGTCAACAGAACTTCCTTATGCTTTGACTCAACTGCAAACTACATCGTGTATTTTTGCGTTGTCTATGTTAACTTAGATTGAGCGATCTGTATAGTACGACAAACGCCAATCTATCACACTGGACTTAACCACACATTGCACACGCATATTTCGTTTGTAAAATTAATGAGAAAATAGAACAGGTTCTAAATATTTAGTACAATATTTCGTACGAAATTTACAAAAAAATTTTTCTGTATGATAACTCTTGAACATATTAATATAGCAAATTTATTCAAAATTGTCATGCTTAAATTCAGTATATGTAAATAGGGCCGCGTTACTAATAACATAGACCATCCAACATCTTCGTTACAATATTAACAAAGTTAGCAATAATGCGCCTATACCTTTAGATTGCTACTATGCCAAAGAGATACACAATGTACGAATGTCGAATTAATGTTCATCGTCTTTGAAGGCCTATATATTCAAGTAAAAACGTGAACGCTATTTTACATGTCAATCGGCTCGATCAGTTTGTATCCAATACAAACTCAACAAAATTATAAAACGCACATAAACATAACATAAAATATAAATATAACGTTTTAGGGGGCATATTTAATAGATTTATTATCCCCACGTTGGGCGCCAAAATTTTCAATATGCGAAAGAGCATCTATGATTATATTTTACCTGCCAACTCATATTTACCGTAGAAATATTAATCTTCCCGATTAAATAAAATTCAATGGTCTTTAACTTTTACTTAGACATAAATGAGGTAACGGCTTGATTCGTATAAATGAGGTTTTATGAACGACATTTTCTTCCCATGTTAAGATTGTCCAATTCCTCTTATGCAACGTATAGAACAGCAGTAAGTGTCGCCTTACACAACTCACGTCCATCACACCGTATACACAGATAGATTATTGTCCTAGAACCGAAGCTATACGCTAAGCCTTGTATTTATAATCAACTGGAGCGTTTCCGAGGCGAAGTTCTAGTTTGTACGCTTATCGATCGAACATCAGTTGAAACTTTTAAAGTTCAAAGGATAAAACTGGCAGTTATTAAATATTTATTTGATGGTTTGTATTTTTCCCTTCGTTCACCTATTGTAGAATATTGGTCGAGGGAAGCGAATATTGTAACAATTCTTATACGTTTCAGTTGCGTCAACATTAATTAACCCACTTCATCGCTTTTCGTCTTTAGTAACAATTGGATTACTGTTAATGAATAATCAAATAATCACAATTTGCTATCATCCTAGTTTTTATACAGGGTATTCCACGTAACTGGTTTATTAAAAGTTCATGATTCTATTATTACGTATATTGAGATTTTGGCACCAGTATCTTTCGAGGAAGATAAATTGTCAAAAACTAACTCAAATATCACTTCCCGTGACCGGAAATGGATTCAACTTGTTATTTTAAATAATAGAAGACAGTTTTTATTAGTTTTTGGAATTCGAAAACTATAATAGTCAGTTTCATAGCTATTCTATAGCTACATTGGCCTGTTTCTTGAGTTATTTAAGTTTTTCTTTTTTTATGTCATAATCATTGCATCATTGAGAAATTAAAAATGCAAGTAGAGACTTCAAATTTGGCTATTTATAATGTAGATATAAACTACAGAAACGGTAACACACTTTAACATTCAAGACATCAGGGTTGTCAAACTGAGGAACCAAAGTGACATATTTCAAAATGAAGAAAACTCATTTTTTTTAAAGAGAACACCCTGTATTTTAATTCGGAATTAGGAAGTAATATCATCCCTACACTTTAATGAGCATATCCCTATGACTATCTTATAGATTTTGAATATGAGCGCACTTTGTTAAACAGGTAAAAAGTAGCCCAATGTATAAATTATTGTAACGCCTGAAATGGATTCACGTGAAATTCATGTAATTATTTTTTGAATAACCATACAAGAATTGTCTGTCGAAAGTCATTTCTATATATTGCGTTGTAGGAAATAATAATTACAAGATATACATAACACTTTTGTTATCATTGAATCTGACATAATACCATTCAGAGCAGCTACAAACAGCAAAGATAGGGTACTTAGGTCTGTAACAAAATAGCTCATATCTCAAAACTATAAAGATAGGTATAGGGAAGCTCATATAAAGCGATAGCGAATGATATTACTTCCTAATTACCGAATTAAAATACAGGATGTTCTATTTAAAAAATAGTTTTGCTGAATTGAAAATAATGTCACTTTGTTCACCTCAAGTTTTGAACACCCTGTTGATTAGAAGTCAAAAGTGTACTTACCAGTCTTAGAGTTATATCTCATTCATAACATAGCAAATTTGGAGTCTTTACTTGCAGATTAAATCGAGATATTAATTTCTCAATGATGCATATGTGACTAAAAAAAAGAAACTTAAATAAATCAAAAACGGCAACATGTAGCTAACGAATACTAATAACTGAACATATTAATAGTTGTAGAATCCCAAAAAATAATAAAAAATTGATCATTCTATTAAAATAAGAAAGTTACATCCAATTTCCGTCAACCGGGAAGGAAATTTTGGTTAAAGTATTTTACATTTATAGTTCCAATCGA